>JACXGM010005229.1:0-19366 GCA_016801145.1 Umbra pygmaea
CATGGGTTTTGTTATCGTCGTCAATGACAACCTTCCAATCTAGCGTCTCCGGCAGAAAAAATGTTCACTGACAAAGTAATGTGTTGTTAAAAATATTATAACTTTATTCACGTTATGTTTGGCGGTTCCCTGGAACTTAGAGCAACTATATTATATGACGTCATTGACGGGCGACAAAAAGAAACGTCCCGTGTCTTCAGATTAAATTACAAATTTCTCTGGATTTGAAAGTTGGTGGAAACATTTAGGATAATGTAAGTACACAACTAAAAAAATATATATAATATATGTATAGTGATGTTTTCTTTCAATGCAAAGTATGTATTTTGTTATTGTTTTGATTGATATTACATATTTTACCTTTAAGTTAGGGCTTCAGAAGTTTTTTTTAAATGGGCAGGGCTTGGCTGTCCTAGCTTTAAAGAGATATATTGGGGTGCCCAGAGAGTAGATCTTTGACTGGGCTAAGCAGGATATCCAGTGCAGCTCTGTCTTTTCAAGCAGAGATATATGCCAGATACACAGATATTTGTGTAATCACCTGGATGTCAGAAGGACTGAAGGAACATGTATTTCAGTTTCATCCACATTTCAATGATATGAGGGACCAGAGGATATGTCAGAGCCACTGAGATGTTACATATAGGGCCTTGAACTGAGCCCTGAGGAACACCAGTAGTGACAAGACAGAGAGCAGACACAGTTCCTCCCCACAACACTTGGACAAAGCAGTCTGCAGGTAGAATAAAATCCAAGTTTCCAGAAACTGAGACACCCAATCAAGAGGTAACAAATCACTCTATAACTGTGAAAAGGCTGTCTCTTACCTTTACACAAGGCCCCGTCAACCCGAACAATATCATAACAAATCTATCTCTATGTGTGTAAATGATGACAAGCAAGGTCAGTATTGATATGCTGTTTAATTGTTACAGCAACAAGCATTGTTGTATTGTAAGTGCATATTGGCTATGAGTGGTTATCTGTTTCATAGGAGCCAGTACAAAACCTACTTACATCCTGATCATTCAAAATGGAGGACAGCATTGTATGCTTTTGCATGCCAGTATTTATAATGTTGTTTGGGCAAGGTCAGTGGTAACAGGTTAGCCCTAGTGCAAAGGTTAATTCCTATCAGGTGAAATGTTTACTGTAGTGTCAAATTATTGTTGTATATTATGCTCTCTGTAAGGGTGTAAGTGCATCATATGGTAAGGAGGCGAGGTATTTCCTCAGTAACATGAATAATGTGTATTCCTAGAACGTCAGCCTACCTCCTGTTCGCTTAATGGATGAGTCCAATCTAGGGAAGCATACATATGAGTATTTCAGCTCTGGCAAGGGAGGGAACAGCTTGCTGTGAGGCTTTAGGAACTTTTATCAGTTTAATTTCTGTCAAAATTTAAGTTTTTGTTCATTTAATGTTCTAATCCTGTGATATTTTAGTGTGTATTTCACCTGTATTTCACACATATTTGCAAAGTATGACAAAAAAATACTACATTCAAGTTTAAAATATCAAGTCTATATGTCACATGTACAGAAGACCACATCTAATATCATGGCCTGATTTACCAAGAAGGGGACAAAGTAGTGCCCTGTACAGTATGTGTCCATATATTACTTATAACAATGATCCAATGTCTTTGATCATAATTACAAATACTGTCAAAAGAAGATCATTTCTGGCTTATTAATACATTATAGCTTGTCTGCCAGCCTGCCTGTCTGTTGTTTGGAACAGGTTAAATGCAGGCTTTTTTTTACATATTTGTCATAAGTTTGATCCATGAGGGTGGAGGAGTAGAGACAAACATGCAAGGAGTACTGAAATCAAAAACTGTTTTATTAACAAAACACTTACAAAATGAAAACGCCACGAGGGGCCTAACACATATATGGATAAATAAAGCTACTGATACAAACCATGGACCTGACATCAACAATACCCTACAGCTACAGACACTGAGGACTGGACTTAAATACATAACTAATTAAGTAGTGAATGTAGCTGGCTAGACAATTACAAAAGACTAATGTATAACTCAAACATGTGAGTAATTCATATGACTAAAAGAGTGGAAACTGAACATAAACAAAGCGCACAGGGTAGAAACCTAAATCACAATCAGAAAAGCCACCACAATAACAATACATACAGAGGATAACTAAACACCTGTCAGGTCCCCATAACGGAGAATGTGAAAATATTGAACATATTGTAATTGTTGTAACAAATCCATATTCAATATATTAACCCATTCAACAAGTGGCAAACAAATAAGTGAGGAAGAATAGGTAACTTGATTGAACTGTTATCCCTTTATTTATTTTTACAGTACCGATGGCAAGCAAGTATAGTAAAAGACAAATCATCTGTGAGTGCTAGTGGAAAATAGGTTCAGGAACCACTGCACCAGATATGAGAAGTGCATCCGACTGAACACATACATTCACCCAAAAAACCAAACGACTCTCTGTTTGATCTAAGTAAAATTATGAGTCAGGGGTAGAATGACTCCATAATGTGAATGGAATATCTTCAGAACTCACTTTGCTAAATGTCTCTGTTACTGTAACTCTGGGCCTGAAAGCTAGGTAACTATATTGATAGTTTTCTTGAGGCATATCAGGGCAATGCTGATCTATGGTCAGTCTCTGTTTTCAGGGTGTAATAAATAAGATTATATGGACAGATCAATGCATGACAGTCAGAGTCCATACTGCACTGTTTAGGGAATAGTTTTCCATTCAGGACGTGTCTACTCACTTCTCTCATGCCTTTGTGAGGAGCGGTAGAGGAGGTTAGCGGTCTGACGGGTAATGGAGAACAACGAGACTGTGAAAGAGAACATTCTGTAACCTAACCAAGCATGCCAGTGGGAATGGATTTTAGCTCACATTTCATCAACTGAAAGAGTTTAAATTGATTCAATGTCCGGGATGAAGTTGCCCGCTTTAGACGCCACAACAAGTTGTAGACGCCATATATCAAATCAGTCTGTGGGATGATATGCTTACCATTTGAATACAGCAAGATGGAAATGCTACACTATCAAAATGGTTCAATGGATGCACACTTATAACAAGTGTATTAAAGTTACTCGATTCAGCTAACACAAAATATGTATACAGATTTGCATTCATGCAGTCATGCTTGATACACAAGTAAGGAGGTAAATATGAATGCACGCACACATGTAGATGTGTAAAAGCTGGGTGGACTATATTTGTTAGGTGTATTAATAACATTATACAATATGTGGACTAAATTTACATACTTTTTCTAACTTCAGTTTAATTGAAAGAGAACATTTTGTAACCTAACCGAGCATTGCATTTTAGTCTTATTTTTTAAATCAAATATTTCACATCAGAGAAACTGAGAAATTCGGCCTGGGTTTTAGGTACATGTACTGTAGATATATAGACAAATATGCAATCATATTCAGTGCTGAAAACTTGGTAATTAATTCTATTGTATTGTAAAACTAAATATTCTGGGTGTTGTGAAATTAATCCAAAAATCAAGCAACATATACTTAAAACAGTGTATGCATGCCATTTGATCATCTGACCAATAATGTAAGTTAGAATTCATTATAATGTGTGTAATTGTCATTTTCCAATGGACATTTTTTTTACAGTGTACATAGATAATAATCTATGTGCAAACAGATCCAAAAGTTGAAGAGGAAATGAAAACGATAGATAGATGATAGATCAAATAAAAACTGCAATGCCAATCATTTGTTGAGTGATAACCATTGGCTAAAAACAACCCAACCAAGCCTGTTCCAGGAATGGAACAGGCAACAGCCTTTGTTTTGTTGTGGGTACATAATTGAATCCAAACCAAACCAAACTTAAAATGTGGTAATAGCTCAATAGAGCGCATCTTTTGGGCAGGTAATGATTCTTACCAGAAAATAAGACTTCCAGATATACCTATATACAGTACATGAATCTATCTGGTTCCTTCCCTACAATGATCACATCAAGTGCTGTAATTTATTTAACCTGATTGATGGTGTCCAAAGTGCTTGGAGGACTGAACCAAAAAAACAAAACACTTTAAAAATACATTTGCATTTTATTGTGTATTATAAACAGGCTTCTTATTTAATAGCATTATAAACAGCCTTTAGAGATCTAAAAAAGCATAGCCAAAGACACACAAAGACATAAAAACATCACTGGGGAAATCTGCCAGTGATAATCATCCTCAGGGACCACTGCTAAGACTATTTTAAGGAGCCTTATTCAAAGGTAAAAACAAGTTCATCTGCAGCCATAAAACAAGAAAGCTACCAGTTCGGCTAGTAAAGTGGTTATGCTGGATAAAAATACTCAAATTAATGGAATGTTTTTTAAATAATAATTCCATGTTCAAATTCATATAGCTTGGAAGACCAAAAATACTAAGATGGTGGAATGATTCAGTTCTATTAAAACCGAAGATCCATACTTGAGAAAAGAAATGGAAGGTCTTACTAATATAATTGAATGTGTCCATAATGAAAGTTTATTGGACCAATAACCTATAAAATAAAATACCCCTGTTATGGTATAAGGATAAAAGTAAATTAAATGTATGTACTCATTCAAAGTTGCTCTGGATTAAAGGGTCTGGAAAATGATTAAATTGTAAAACATAATTATCTATTTACAGTGCAAAATATGTGTGTAACAATCTGTGGAAACTTTCTTGCCTGAGTTGTGACACTTAAACATGCATCAGTTGCAGCAAAATAATTGTATAATTTAACAAATGGTGCAGTATTTTGGGATCATTAACAATAGCCTACTGTAGTCATTCACCGTAATAAATGCTGCAGAACAACACTGTAGAACACTTTATATATACAGTAAATAACCCTGTGAGAAACTATTACATTTATGCTAATGACACAGTACTATATGCTGCTGCCTCTTCCATTGCTTGGGAATTTGTAGTGTCAGTCTGATTTCCTACTGCTAAAAATGCCCTTATAGATTTTAAGAGGATGCAGTATGCAAGTGGAACATGAAAAATGTATATTATTTCAAAATCCCAAAATCGACATTTACACAAAGGTAATTGTTATGCAGAATTGTGTGTTTGTATGTTTTTAATTAGTTTTTAATTTGACAGGTGTTCTCTATAAATAAAGGTAAAGTAGTGACTAACATTTCCAATAGTCTCTAACATTCTGACTAATGCAGTAGGCTACACACAGGGTTGCTAATAGCGATCAAGGTTTCTTTTTGTTAATGCACTTACCCACTGTGTCCTGAGGCTGTTCTGTTTTGTGTGTTGATAAATCAGGCTATGTGAAGCTGTGTAATCTGTACCATGCCTGGGGAACAAGCATGGCTCTGAATATTTCAATCAACTGACTTGTTTAAACCTGCTGTGCAGAAAATACAGCTGATTTTCAAGCATTTCAAATGGCTCAAAACTGAATTGAAAATGTCAGTTTTTGTTCCTGTTATTGACAAAGCTAAAATTAGGGTTATTCAAAGACTGTCAACACAAACCAAAACACCAATCGAAATGGAAAAGGAAATCCTTATAATTTGTGTAAATGAGAAGTGGAGAAATATTTGTTGTTTTATGATTCATATGTATGCACTATTCTAGCTTTCTTTTGTCAATATTGCATTTGATGACTACGGTAGAAACATCACACCACATAGGATTTTGTACTGCTAATATGAATGCCAGCATGGTTGGACATCTTCTTGCTGCTCAGTAGGGGATGTAGTATCTAATGTAACTGTGATTGAAACTGAAAAGAGCCAGATCCAAGATGACTGCAGCATGTGCCGAGATGGTACACTTATTTTAAGTCGCTGCAGATCTGTGAAGTGAACTGTGGAGTTAAGTGTTTAAAAATAATATCCACCATGCTTTACATTTCAAGCTATAGTCAATAGAGTATTTTAACAAGGTTCAACAGTATATATCCTTGCTGGAATCTAGAGAAAAAGAATGGTTCAACTGTCCATGTTACATTCCGATAGCTTTTGTGCTCTGCTTTTGTATTTACACTACGATAGCTTTCAGCCACATGTTCGAGACCCCGTGTACCCTTACGAAAAAAGTATACTTTAAGTTTATTTTGTTAGTATACTTATTTATACACTAAGAAAACTAAATTGGCACACTTATAGTTACCTGTGTAGTGACCTTTTAGCTTAAGTAGACTTTTCTAAATGTTCCATACACACAATACATACAGTAATTTATAGACATTTTCATTAATACTCCAATTTATAATCAGTGTATTATTAGTATAGTATAAGAGTATTGGGCTTTGTTTTGGTAGTATACTGTAGCATACCCTTATGCTATACTAATAATTATAAATTGGAGTATTAATGGGAATGTATATAAATTACTGCATGTATTGTGTGTATTTCCTTTTAATTTCACACAGTATGATGCATTTTATATATTTATGCTTTATATCTTTATGGGCATTAAGGTGGGTATGGGAACTGTAGTTTCCATTTTTATAGATATAATTAACTTGACTTGACGGTCGACTGGTTGGCTCAGCTAGCCCAGCTGACGGATGTTGGGCAAATCAAAAGCTATTTTTGTAACTGTCAAACTCATTGCTCATTGGTAAGCAAAAGGCCTTAGCTGGATGATATTAAATATTTGGATCATGATAAACAATAGTGTGAGGACCTGTTCAATAAAGGATATACAGTGTCTGATATAGCAGAGCAATTTAGACAGGGAACTGGAGTGACATTGGTCAGACAGATGTAATTTTCATCTTTTTCATTCAAACACTTTTAAGTTCTGTCTATTATCTATACTTTGGGTGTCGCATCAAAATTCTCACGGTTCTTCACTACGCGGATGATGCTGTGTTTCTGTGTCTCCGTTATTCGACTGTATGTCTCATCATGTTCTGTTGGTCTACTCTAGTTTGCATTGCATGTATTGTATCTTGCTGGGAGCTATTTCACAGTTCTTTCTGGCCAGGAATTTTCACTTTGTATGTTCCTGATTACTTTAGAGACTCGCATCTGTCCACTGGAATTGTTCATGGTCTTCGACAAGAACTATGTAAGCCTGTATTTCTTTTAGTATTTTTCCCTATGTGTATCTTCTTTGTATTATTTTGTGACCTACGCGCAGCATTTACTGTGCTCTTTTATACTGGACTATTCATCACATCTCCCGATCCTGGGGCGACCCCTGCTGGTGCGTTGACGATTTTGCGGTCAGTGTCCCCAATCTTCTGAAGCCACTGCTCTCACCTCCCCAAGTGCCCTGACACACTAGTGCCAGTTTTACTGATTGCCTGACACATCTGTTCGAGCTCTGGAATGGGCCAACACAGTGTGGCGAGACGACAATCAGGTGGTCAATGACTATGAGGCGTTCACCTGCGTCTTCAGCTCTGAGTTTGGCCATCATCCGTAGGGAAGGTATGCGGGGTATAACTCCTCTTCCATCTTTGTCAGGGCTCCCGAACGGCGAGAGCATTCGCCTTGGAGTTTCATCATTTATGCTGCAACCTGTGCGAGGATGTCCGGCAGGAGCTAGCATGCCGGAACACAATGCTGGGCTTTGACCGGCTGATAGACATGGCCATCCGGCTGGACAGCCACTTGTAGGTGAAAGGATGCACTGGGAATAGCGGCCCATTCCATCCATGTCATTGTGGCAAAAGGGGTGGCGCCTTTCATGTCCTGGGAGAGGCAGTGCAGTTACCCATGCACTACCCAAGGTACAAAGACATCTACTCAGTATTCTACACAACTCCTCATTCCTGTTTATTTTCCCAGGTTTCCTAGCTCTTCCCGGCCTAAGGCCCTTGTAGATTTGGGGACAGCAGGTAATTTCATTGACAGGGCACTCACTCATGCCCTCCACATCCATCTTACCACACTCCAACACCCTTTACCTGTCCATGCTTTAGACAGCAGGGCGTTAAGGGTCTGGTTTAGTGTGCAAAGCCATGATTCCCATCACCATAACAATGCTACACACCCACACCGGGATCCTAATGTAGATTTTTTGTAAAGAAGAAAGATGGTTGTCTGTGCTCATGCATAGATTACTGTGCATTAAATTAAATCATACTGCTCACCCTAATTTCCTCTGTCATTGAGACTATGCATGGTGCACGCTCCTTTCCTAAACTGAATCTCAGGAGTGCCTACAATCTTGTACGTATCCAAGAGGGAGACAAGAATTAGATGGCATTTAGCACTACGACTGGCCATTATGAATATCTGGTCATGACGTATGGTCTAATGAATGCTCCATCAGTGTTCCAAGCGTTCATGAATTAGATCTTCCAAGACATGTTGGGGCGTGGTTTGGTAGTGTACATCAATGCTATTTTGGTGTACATGGCTACCATCGATCAGCATGTTTCATTGGTACACCAGGTGCTTGAAAGGCTGCTGGGGCATGACCTGCATGTCAAAGCTGAGAAGTGCCTTTTCGTCCAGCTCTTGTTCTTGGGATACCGCATTTCCTTGACCGGGGAGGGGATGGAGCTGGACCACATCAGTGCCATGTGTGATTGGCCGACTCCGACCATGGTTAAAGCATTAGAGCTTTTTCTAGGTTTCGCAAATTATTACAGGAGGTTCATATGTGGCTATGGCAAAGTGGCAGCTCTGGTGTCAAAGCCCTCATGGCGTGGAGGCACTAGCTCAAGGGGGCTAAACACCCTTATCTCGTATTGACCGACCACCGGAACTTGGATTACATTCGGGCAGCGAGGAGACTGAACCCTCACCAGGCGAAATGGTCCCTATTCTTGGACAGGTTCACCTTATCTTACACCCTGAGCAGCAAGAAGGTGAAAGCACAGAGGTGTTGCCAGCAGATGATGGTCCCACACTTCCGGAGGCCTGCATAGTGGCACCGGTGGTATGGGAACTTGATACTGAGATTCAGCAGGCGTTGTGCACAGACCGTGTTCTGGCACGGTGTCCTGCTGATTGCCAGTATGTGCCTGTTTCAGTCCCTGGCAGGCTCCTCTGCTGGGCTCACATCACACTCTCCTCTGGTCATCCAGGTATTGACTGCACGATCAGCTGTTTATCAGGCAGGTACTAGTGGCCATCCTTAGCCAAGGATGTGAGGGTTTAGATTTCCTCTTGCTCAGTGTGCGCCCAGAGTAAAGTGCTGAGGCACCTTCCTGCAGGGAAATGAATGCCTATTCCGTTTCCACAATAATCTTGGTCACATCTGTCAATCATTTTCTTGACGGATCTCCCTCCCTCTAAGGGTAACACTGCCATCTCGGTTGTTCTGGAATGGTTCCTGAAGGCTTGCCATCTACAAATTAAAGCATTACATTTTACATTTAGCAGATGCTCTTATCCAGAGCAACTTACTGTGAATACAGGGACATCTCCCTGGAGCAACATAGGGAAAAGCCCTGTAAACCTGTTACCACGGAGGATCATCTTCCAGGCTCTCATGAACGTATCCCTTAGCGGCACTCGCAATCAGGGCAGCTGATAGGGGGGGACAACCGGGTATATTGTCCCGGGCCCAGTCCTGAGGGGGGCCCAAAATTTTGTTTTTGCACAGTAATTTTTTTTAGCGGGGGGCCCTAAATGTGGAATTTGTCCCGGGCCCACAGATTCCTATCGGCAGCCCTGCTCGCAATCACCTATTTTCTTAACACCTGTGTCTTGCCCTATATATCCATGCCTACCTGAGTGGTTCTTTATGAGGAATTGTTTGAATGAAAGACATACTGAGCGCTTTATATATGTATATATATATATATATATATATATATATTCTGACTACTTTACTGGCCTGACCTATATTTTGATTAACACATACTCTGTCTCCTGGATATTCCCTGTGTACCTTTGCCTGTTATATCATCTACAGCGTGTATCGACCACTGTTAAGTCCGACAACTCTGTCCTATGATCTGAACCCTGCCTGGCCTGACTACCTCCTTTGTGTACTGACCACTGCATGTTCCAACAGCCCTGTCTTGTGATTTGATCCCAGCCTGGCCTGACTACCTGTATTGTGTATCGGACTTTCTGCCTGAACTTCTTATTATTGTGAACACCTGGTCCTGGTCTGTTCATTACAATTTGGCACAGTCAGGAATAGAACCAGCAATCTTCCAACTACAAATCTGACTCCCTAACCGCTGAGCCATTTGACACATCATAATTATAAAACCATATATTAAAACCAGAGCCATAGAGAGAGAGAGTTGCGTCAACTCCGTTCACTTCATCAGTCAGTTTTTTTTTACAGTACTCCTGCTCATATTGATTAACCATTTCTTCCTTCTCTCACTTTCTGCAGGGATGCCAAACATCCTGACCCCCTTCTCTGAGCGGGCGGTACACCCCCATGCTGCACATCCAACCATTGTACAAGAAGCTGGCGACAAGAAAGACATGAGCATATGACCAATATGTGCTTTATTAAAATGTTAATTTTAATAAGTCTGTTGCCTATTTGTTTACAGGAATATGCCTAAAATAAAAAAAAAGGAATAGCGTAATGCTGCCAACTAATACAGACACAAATCTTTATCATTATTTTGGCTGACACAATAAAAATTTAAAGTAACATATGTTCTTTAGTCCTGTTATTGGTTTCACTTAGACTGTATTAAGTTGAAAAACTGCATCTGAGTTTCAAATCGGATTAAGTTTAGTATATGAAGATTTAAGACAGAGAACTGTACGGTAAGTGCATTTGACTAATACTATGTACTCTTTTACTTTGCATTGATGCACCTGAAATTAATGCACTTGCTTTTTTATAGTCATTTTATTGTATTCTTAATGTATTGATGTATAAGCCTCTGTGTGCCATAGTACAATAAAGGTATACTTAATGAAGAACAGCAATTTACTGAACATAAATCGATGAAATTTGCATTGCTGTCGAGTAACTTCTTTTATAATAAATGACAGTACACTGATCATCATGTTTGCTGTACACTTGATTGCCCTCAACTGCCATCAGTTATTTGATTCAAAGCACTTGAAGAGAATCTGAATGGATCAACATTTACCTTTGTGGACATGTATGTGAAAGTACAAAAAGTAAACAAGATACCAGAGATGTTTCGAGGTATGATACATTGAATAGTGTCATGGTGGGAGAAGCCCAACAGTTTCCTCCTGTACTGCAAAGCCGAGAAACTGTACAAGAGGTTTTGGGAATCCAAATAGACTTAAATGTCAAATCAGCATAATGACATCAGTTAAGTCGAGTCAACTCCCTGGGGTCAACTGGACTCTATATCTAAGGGTTACACTCAGTTTTATATCACACATGATGTCACTTTATGTCAACCCCTTGGGAGGGCTTTTCCCAAACTTCCCAATATCACTTATTCTATGACGTCAGCTGGTCACTCCCTTATGTTAATAATATGGGCTGACTTTAATAGACAATAGTGGCACAGTTCCAGGACCTTATAAAAATGTCAGGCCCCTACCATTTAATACATTTGATGGTATTCCAAATACATTTCATTACAGCTTGATGCATTTCTGATACTATTCCATTACAAGATGTTCTTATAGTAAACTGATAATTATACTGTATACCATACTGATTGTCTGTGTGTGTGTGATCAAATATATTAATACATACAAATACAATGGCTATCTAATGAAAACCGTTTATTCTTATAAAAATACTACCACAATAGCTAGCTAAAGCAGCATCAATATGACTAATAGGCGGTAACCCGCCATTATTCGTCTTAACCTTCTAATTTCATGTAAATTTTTACATAATATGCAGCAATGGTATGTTGTAAATATTACAGACAATCTAAATTATTGATTTAGAGCACTTTAAACAGCTTTAATATTATAGATCATACCAAAAATTGCTGTTGTTACAGCTGCTCCCATAGACTTCAATGTATTAAAATCATCCCCTTGGAACTGTTGAGAGACCCATGAACCATGTGACCATACCACGTGACTGTAGCATTTTTTACCCTCCATTGACGCAACTCTCTCTCTCAATGGCTCTGGTTAAAACATAAAACATGTTTCATTAAAGCTGCATTGTGTAAGAATTGCTCCCATCTAGTGGTGAAATTGTAAATGACAAGCAACTGAAGCCCTTCACGTTATTATACCAGCAACGTGAACCTGGATATTTGTTTTTTCTTTCAAAACAATAGCGCTCGTTTGACTCATTGCAATAATCATTGTTAATTCACTACACAGCCCGTGAATTGTAATCAAATGTAATTGTATTGTGTGTAAAGAAACAATAAGAGCATGTGATAGCAAAAATAATAATTTAACATGTTTTATTAGTAAAAGTAACAAATATGTTTTACACACATTTTGATTGAATAAATTGTCAGTGTCTCATGTGAAAACACGATTACATTTGAAAAACATTCCCTATAGTCTGTTTTATCCCAACAGAAAACAAATTTTAGCAAAACATGAACATGGACACTACCTATGCAATGGATAAAGAATTATTATTGCAGTGAACCAGGAGCGCTATTATTTTGAAACCAAAAATCAGAGTTTGTGTTGCCAGGCGAATGTTCTTGCCTACTATACAGCTTGAGCCAGCACTCCTATTACATGTCCTTGAGAATAGGCATGATCTTACATCTTCAACAGACTTTGAAATTTGCAGGCAGTCGTGAGTAATCTCCCCCTGGCATTCGTCACGATGCCACTAGTGTAAAAGCGCGAAAGGCCGAGTTTGAATTTCCAGGTATGTCCCTCTTTGGCGAATGTATTTTAAAGATGGAGGCGTAACATGGCTGCCGCAATTCAAGCGGCACCATTGTATGTGTTGTAAATGGAAGATTCTACGCTTGCGAAAATACTTTGATTATTTGGTGGAAGTAATTACACATGAATGAGTACATATTTGTGAAAGAACCAATGGGGTTTTTGCTAAGAATTAACTCAAAGAAATACACAGTGTAGCTTTAAATTAAGATGTTAGGGAATGTAAAAGCTCTCTGCCTATTACTTTCTTCATTGCTAAATGACTATTGATGACAAGCAGTAGTAGACTGCATCATGGATGTGCAGCCGACAAATCTGCAACAACTGTGTGATGCAAGAATGTCAATATGGACCAAAATCTCTATGGACCCAACCATTGATGGAAACACAATGTTTATAGACAACACCAGTAATCTTTCCTTATGCAGTGATTGTCATTGTTTAAGAAGTTCATATTCTAAAATATCTTTGGTTATTGTATTCTATGTTTGAATGTGTAAATCTCTTTATAATTTATCCTTTGAATCAGTAACATAGTGAGTAATTTCTAGCAAAATCCCTTCACCAATAAAGGTCTCCTTTCACCACTCTACATTACAGGTTTCAGGTTGCGTTAAGATGCCATTGGGCTTCTCCAGGTGTTTGTAAGAACAATGCAGTAGGAACACAACTTAATCAGGAACACCCTGTAAATACTTGAGCATTAACCATGGATGATAACTTAGAGTGTTGTGCAGATATACCATCAGCTATACAGTCATATGGAAAGGTTTAAGCACCCCTGTCAATTTCCATGATATTCATTTATAAATAATTGGGTGTTTGGATCAGCAGTTTCATTTTGATCTATCAAATAACTGAAGGGCACAGTAATATTTTGGTAGTGAAATAAGGTTAATTGGATTAACAGAAAAGGTGCAATATGCATCAACACTAAATTAGACAGGTGCATACATTTGGGCACCCTTGTCATTTTGTTGATTTGAATACCTGTAACTATATTAATTGGAACACACAATTGATTTGGTGAGCTCATTAAGCCTTGAACTTCATAGACAGGTGCATCCAATCATGAGAAAAGGTATTTAAGGTGGCTAATTGCAAGTTGTTGTTCTTTTTGACTCTGCTCTAAAGAGTGGCAACATGGGGGCCACAACTTTCAAATGACCTGAAAATAAAGATTGTTCAACATTATGGTTTAGGGGAAGGCTACAAAAACCTATTGCAGAGATTTAAGCTGTCAGTGTTTACTATGAGGAACATAGTAAGGAAATGGAAGACCACAGGCACTGTTATTGTTAAGGCCAGAAGTGGCAGGCCAAGTAAATCTTTGGAGAAAGCAAAAGGCAAAAGATGGTGAGAAGGATCAAAAACAGCCATTGATATCATTGAAATCTGTGGGGTGATTTGAAGTGGGCTGTCCATGCTCAGCAACCATCAAACCTAACTGAACTGGAGATGTTTTGCAAGGAGGAATGGTCCAAAATACCTTCATCCAGAATCCAGACACTCATGACAATCTATAGGAAGCGTCTAGAGGCTGTTATTTCTGCTAAAGGAGGCTCAACTAAATATTGATGTGATATTTCTGTTTGGGTGCCCAAATTTATACACCTGTCTAATTCTGTTTTGATGCATATTGCACATTTTCTGTTCATCCAATAAACATAATTTTACTACTGAAATATTACTGTGTCCTAGATAGATCAAAATGAAATTGCTGATCCAAACACCCAATTATTCAACCATACATCCCAGAATTTCTCCCAAATTACGTTCTCAGGAAACTATTTTGAAAACCTGAATTACGTTATATGTCAACATATTTAGTTTTTTTAACGTTTGAACAGCTCGTTTCATTTTTAGGCTATGTTTGTACTTCAATTACGTTGCTCCGGTACATTTTGTTTAGCGGATTTATATGAGAACATTCCATAGCATTCAAAATTATATTGCAACATTCACAGTTAAGGTTAGGTAGGAGGATACTAACGGTTAAATTTATATATGAGGATACTAACGGTTAAATTTATATATGAGGATACTAACGGTTAAATTTATATATGAGGATACTAACGGTTAAGGTTAGATATAAAGATACTAACAGTATTTAAGGTTAGGGTTAACATTAGAAAAACCGAAAATCGCCTGTCTGCATGACATAAGCAATGTACAACAAAACACACACAAAGTGCCGATCTGGATTTGAACTTGTGAACACTGGCATGC
Organism: Umbra pygmaea; assembly: GCA_016801145.1. Lineage (NCBI taxonomy): Eukaryota > Metazoa > Chordata > Actinopteri > Esociformes > Umbridae > Umbra > Umbra pygmaea. The sequence goes on from JACXGM010005229.1 coordinate 14,965, forward strand.
AAGTCAGATTTATACGCCCGTCCACCATCCCCGACCTCCACCCTAGCAAAAACGATGCTATTTACATGCTACGTCATGATCTTCATATGTTCATATTTAATGTTATTCAGGTGTTGAATTTTGTTCCCTACAAACGTAATTGACCCTCTCATACGTTCATATTTTACAAATTTCAGTTTCACAAAATAGTTCCCTCAGAACGTATTTCATGTGATTTAGGGCTGCAATTATTTATAAATGAAAATCAAGGATATTGTAAACTTTTACATACAACTGTACCTATATACATCTCGACCCCTGACCTTAACAAGTGATGACGCAAAGGGTAGCAGTGAATTTAAAGACAGTTCTTGACTATGAGAAAAGTTGTAAGCTTTTTGACTGTTATTCATTTTAAAAGGGAAATACATTTGTACTAACAGTAAATGAGAGAGATCTGAAGGCCATCACATAACAGGCAAGCAGTGGTCAGACAACCGCTTTCATTAAAGGTCAGTGTGCTGCATACCTCATTGTAACTGGTAGAGTCATCCCAAATTTTCTTCCGAAGCCAAAGAGACCTTCTGCAGAATAAGGCTGTTAAGGGAAGTCAAATACTGTTCTGAAAACTTTTCCCTGAGCAGTCACTGAATATATTTAAAGAAACTCAAAATTTCTACCTGTATCCTCTATGTGCTAAACACTACATTAGGATATTTCAAAGATCTCAAGGGGTGAGCCTCCTTGCTTATTTTAATGCACCGGTATTGACGTTCGAGTTTCAACTATGATCAGACACTTTCAATGAGATGCTAATGTGCTTCCCTGTTTGAAGTTTGTGCTGCAACACCTACAGAGTGGCGTTATATAACAAGATCATATTTCCCCTGGAGTTACAGAACAACCCAGCATGTTTCCATTTCCTAACTGTATTTAAATCTGGTTGATGAATCACAAGCGTAAGTGCTGCATGGTTGGAACACTAATCACTTCATGGGAGGGGGAAGTGTGAAGAAACAAACAAAGAGAGAACATGGCAGCACTCTCCAAAACACTAACTAAATTAACAGAGTTTAATGCCTGCATAAGACTGCTCATCTTGGTCTCTGAGCAAACATGAGACACAGGAAGAAGCTATTTCTCAATTGTCTTGTTTCCACCAACTCAAACCTGCAGTAGTTCTAGTACTGGGCTGGTACTGCTTCACAGTTGGTTCAACATACAAACCTTCTCAGAACCTGTTAGCTTTTCCACAGACTAGAGAGACCAGAGAACCATGTCGTTACGTATGAGAAGCTGCCTAGGCCAAAATTCAATACTTCCCTTGCACATACATATATACTGCTACTAAGCCCTTGCACATACATATATACTTCACTTGCACATACATATATACTGGTACTAAACATTTACACATACATATATACTTCACTTGCACATACATATAAACTTCACTTGCACATACATATATACTTCACTTGCACATACATGCATTCTTTCCTCGCATATACATGTATACTTCTCTCGCATATACATACATACTTCACTTGCACATGCATGCATTCTTCCCTCGCATATACATACATACTTCTCTCGCATATACATACATACTTCACTTGCACATGCATGCATTCTTCCCTCGTATATACATACTTCTCTCGCATATATACATACATACTTCACTTGCACATACATGCATTCTTCCCTCGCATATACATATATACTTTCCTCGCATATACATACATACTTCACTTGCACATACATATATATACTTCACTCGCATATAAATACATACTTCACTTGTGCATACATATACTTGACTTGTACGTAAATGCCAAAAGTCAGAAGTAGTGGGGTATAAAAATGTATGTCATTTGGTCAATTTGTTGAGTTAGATACTTATTTACGTTGACTACTTAGGCTAACTTAAATAACAAAACCTCCCATCATAAAGGCACCGCGGTAAAGATGGTTCTATATTCCCACATTCGAATGCTCCAGGGTTACGACACAACGTCTTTGGCCGTGCCAACCTCCGAGTCCCAAAAGTCGGACATTAACTACTGTAGCTATCGGTGAACGGAGTAGTTAAGGACCAGATTAAAATAAATGTGGAAATAAAACCATCTTTACCATGGTGCAATACCTTCCTGATCTGAGGTTTTTTATGTATTTAAGTTAGCCTAAGTAGTCAAAGTGAATACGTTTTTAACTCAACAAATTCACTAGGCTATTGTTTCCAGACGGGACGCAAACCCAACTTTTTAGGCTAACCCAGCCTTCCAACTCCGCCGCCAATCAAATAACACATACATTCTTATACCCTACTAATTCCGATTTTGGCATTTATGTACAAGTCAAGTATATGTATGTGTTAGTGAAGTATATATGTATGTGCAAGTTAAGTATGTATGTATATGCGAGGGAAGTATATATGCGAGTGGAGTATAGATGTATGTGCAAGTGAAGTATGCATGTATATGCGAGTGAAGTATATATGTATGTGCAAGTGCTTTGTACAAGTATATATGTATGTGCAAGTGCTTTGTACAAGTATATATGTATGTGCAAGTGAAGTATATATGTATGTGCAAGTGCTTTGTACAAGTATATATGTATGTGCAAGTGAAGTATATATGTATGTGCAAGTGCTTTATACAAGTATATATTTATATGCAAGTGAAGTATATATGTATGTGCAAGTGCTTTATACAAGTATATATGTATGTGCAAGTGAAGTATTCAATTTTGGCCTAGGCGGCTTCTCATAGTTACGTCACTGTATACGTCGTCATACATCTCAACAATCCCCAGAAACGCCAGCACCAAATTCCAGCATAACAACAAAAATGGCAGACTACATTGTTTTTCTGCAAATGTTTCTCCTGAATTTGTGAGCCTACACTGGCATCAGAAGAAGACACATATGTGCTGCTCATCTTGATTACTATGGACAAAGGTTATATTAGAGAAGAATCTAACATTTCCATTGGTGTTGTTGGTCACGATAACCCCACCCCCCTGACATAAGCCAGACTTGGATCAGAATCGGTTCAAGACCAGCAAAGAATTGATGCTGCTCCGGAACCAGTTTTCCTGGCCAAGAGCCAGTTCTTTGGCTGTTGAAACTTGAAGAACTGGTTCAATAGTAGGCACCTGCTCTGAACCGGCATTTAAAATGCTTTAGAAATAGTGCATCTACTATTTTCAACACCACTAAGGCACTGAAGACTATCCACAATCAATGGAGGCCGGCTGTCTTTATCCCTGCATACCTGTCACTTTCTCTCCCTCGTTTTCATTCTCTGTGGCTTCCCGCCTTACATTCTCTATCCCTCTACCCAGCTCTCCATCTCTCTCTTGTCTCGTTCTCTAACAATTTCTATTAAAGGTGATATATTGGCTTAGGAAACCTTGGTGTACATTCCCAAAGCAATTAAACATTGGAAAGTACAATAAAAACGTAAAGTAAAAAAGAATAATATAAACAATGTAGCCTATAATATTATAAGTGTTGTAAAAATTTCAAATAGCTACATATAAGGATCACAAGGGAAATAAAGATATGAACAGTGCTGTCTGCACTCAACACTATTATCTTTTGTCATGGCAATGACTCACATAGTGCTTACATATTTATCTAACAAACATTGGAGTTTTTTATTGTTTGTTTTGTTTGTGGTTCTGTATTATCTGCATGAACTGTGTGGTTCTAATGTGGTCAAACCTTTGGCTGAAGGTTAGGAAGTACAACCCCATTTTCACCTTATTTATTTTTTGTTATAATTTCAGGGCTGAAGTCTGTCAGAGATTACAACAGTAACATAATAACTGCTATTTTTACAGCCCTAAATCTAATAAATTATGATGCCAGGGAACTATTTAGTCAAAACCAGTACATTGAATCCCATATTGCCTTTTAGCCAAATTAGACATGCCACATAGAATATATAATGTATAAAGTATATCATATTAACTTAGCGCTGGTAAATACATTAACCTAAGGCCAGACAACCATAGACCAATATATTTTGGAAAATATTGTTCACAGATGACTAAGAAAACAGAGGCAGTACTAGCTTAGCTTACCCCAAACTCGCACAAAACAAATTACAACCATGGCAGACTAATTGAGAATTGTTAATATTTTCATTATTTAGTTATAAGTAGGGGAACATGCTAGCCTGGAAAAATCCAGACCCAAATCCGGAGGATATAAGGGTCTGGGATCTAGTAATGCAAATGACCCAGCTCGAGGGGCGGCACCAAGTATGCATTTGAAATTCTCACTGTACGCAATTGGATATAACTACGACCTATCACCAGTGGTTTTTCGCTAAGCACCTATGGCGGAGCTAACTGGTAGATTAAACTCTTGCAAAAACAGCTAAAACGTCCTTCCTAAAAAGGAACAATTCAAGCT
>JACXGM010005229.1:19466-35712 GCA_016801145.1 Umbra pygmaea
TTTACTAATGACTTCGAGGTCGCAGCGCTGTCGTCATCTGTTTAACACGCTTCTGGCACGCCTATATCAGATACACCGATGTGATTGGTGCAGCTCGGCTACAAGGGCATAGTTAATGAGCAGAATTACTCGGTGCCAGAGTAACTTGCTGAGCAAATTCAAATTGTGCTCTCGCGAGAACTCTGGATTTCCAGGGTAGGAACATGCCACAATCTAATTTAAAGTATTTCACAAAACTACTTTGAACATAAAATAAATACTTATATTATTATGTCCTACTCTATGCTAAAAATAAGCCAACCACCAATAAGCAAATCAATAAAATAGGGAAATTTAATTACTATGCCATATAGTACTAAAGTGCTATACTATATCTGATGTCATACCATTCCCAATTTCCCTGAATACGTTGCCTGATTATCCTTTTGTTAGCAGTAGAGATAATACCAAATATAACAGTTATCAAAAAGGCTATCTAGAAATTATTGTTTTCAACATTGCACTTAATAATTTAACATCCTAATCATGCAACACAAATGTATTATTTCATACAATGCTAATACATTATGATGTGAAGGCAAACAATGTATTGTCAATAAACAACATTATTAATTTTGGGCATGTAAGCTAACAAATGCATTGAAAGCCAACATCAAATATTCTTAAGGCTGCTTGGCAAGTTATCAAGTAGATACTACCTTAATGGCTGATTCCTGTCACTAACATATCAACACCCTATTGAAGGGATGGACTCCCTACTGAGTTCGGTAGTGTCGAAACGTTTCTCTCTGTACTGTATCTCTTTGCTGCACCAAGGTTGGATCATTTGTTCTAGCAGTGAAATCACAGCTCACATGAACCAGTTCCAACGTGTGCTTCACATTTTCAGTTCATGAAATATTCACCCATATCCCTCCTGCCATTCACACACCTGTGCTTTAAATTAGAATAGTCTACAGGTTAATATTATAAGCTAATTGATATTGCGTATACCTCAGTAGAACTACTTGGAAAGTTATATATAGGGAATAAAATAACATATAATTGAAGGGGTAAATCACTGTAACCACTGAAAAAAGAGATTATAAAATGCTTATACTTCCATATACTCGCAACAACACTACTGCTCTTGGTGGGTGGGGTTTCATATTGATTTGCTTAAAATGAAATGCATGACTAAAGTAATTGGATAATGAATACACAGAGATAAAGTTAATAATTGGTTTGTGCATTTCCTCCAATACAAATCATTTTCAGAATTTTGTAGCGAATATCAAATGTGTTTTGGAAAATGTAAAGGAATAAAAGTATCATTTTTTAAATAAAATGTAGTGGACTAACAGTCCAAAGTTGGCAGAAAGATATATACTAAAGTAAAGTATAGATACACAGTACAAAGTACAAAGTATTAATACTTGTTACTTTATACCACTGCAAACATACAAAATATGTTTTGTCTCAAGCACACCTGATGCAACTAATCAAGAGCCTCATTAGCTGCACCAGGTGTGCTTGAGCTGGAACACATGAAATAATGGACCGGGCTAGGTTTTTTTTAGATTCATGTTTGACTGCTTGTTAGAAACCTGACTAAGACAAGAGAATGGTCCAAAAGTTTAGGAGAAGAGTTTATTGCCCTTCACAAACAAAGAACAGGATATCAAAAGATAGTGAAGGCACTGAATGTTCCCAGAGCCACCATCGGAAGCATAGTTTGCACAAAGTTAAAAGTTAAGGGAACAGTGGTTACACTACCTGGGCGGGACAGAAAAGGGAAGCTATCAATGGCTACAACCAGAGTTCTGAGATGGCAGGTTGTGAAAAACTCTTGACTGAGTGCAAAAAACCTGCAGCAAGACTTGTTGGCAACAGGCACTGAGGTTTCAGTGAGCACATTAAGGCACGTACTAAACACATAGGTTTTTCATGCCAAAACTCTGAGACTGACCCAAAAGCACAAGAAAAGACAGCTCCAGTATGCTCAAAATCATATCAAAAAGCCACATAGCATTTAAGATTCTGTTCTGTGGAGTGACGAAACTAACCTGGAACCTCTCAGCACAATGGATCATCAGTATGTCTGGAGAAAGAAGAATGAAGCATATGTTGAAATGAACACTCTGCCCACAAGCTGGGTTGTGCCTTGGTGTTTTTCTAGGGCTGCTTTACATCCTCTGGCACAGGACCTGCATTGTGTGGAAGGCAAGATGGATTCATTTAAGTATCAGGAAATGTATCACTCAATGTCATGCCATCTGTGAGCAATCTGAAACTTGGGCGTCATTAGACCTTCCAACAGGACAATGATCCCAAGCATACTTCACAGTCCTTCAAGGCTTGGTTGCAGAAGAAATCCTGGAAGATTCTACAGTGGCCATCACAGTCAACCCAATAGAAAATTTCTGGTGGGTTTTGAAGTAGGCAGCTGCAGCACGCAAACCCAAACATATAATTGAACTGGAGGCCATTGCTCATGAGGAATGGACTGAGATTCCACAGGAACACTGCCAGAGTCTGGTGTCTGGCTATGCATCTCATTTGCAGCAGGTCATAACAGCTCTACTAAGTACTAAATGCTTGCCATTAAGGGGTTAAATAATTTAGGAACTGGAGAAGTCACTATCAGCTGCATTTGCAGTTGAATTTGGGGACACCATGTGAAGCAATTGTTGTCGTAACCGCCAGAAATAAATGGTGACCGTGTGTACTGATTCTTTATATTCAACGTTGAATCATATTTTCTTATGCATTGAGTGTACAGCAAAAATTGCCATTTGACTATACTGTCCCAGTACTAATGGAGGGCACGGTAACTGTTAACTAGGTGCTGCTGTAGGTCTTATAACTAATTGCCAACAGAAACACCAGACCATTTGTTAAATATATATATTAATTTTAGAGTCCAGTAGGCCAATTAATTGATATATTGAAGAACGTGAGGATCTCTGCATCCCTGTTGAACCCCCCAGCCCTGTAGGAAACAAAAACTGGTACGTTTGTTGCCAATCTTAACTGCACACGTACACACGCTGGTCATCTCCCCCTCCCCAACTCTCTCTCTCCATCTCTCCCTTTGTCTTTATCTCCTTGTTTCTCTCTTTCTCATTCCCTCTCTATGACTCACCCTCTCTCTTTCTACCTCACACACTGTCTACCTCATTATCTCTCTGCCTGACTCTCTTTCTGCCTCACCCTCTCTCCATCTCTTTATGACTAAACAAAGTGCTGCTCCTGGGTTCCACTTCATTACCCTGTGTATTGCCTCAGCAGTGAGATGTATTGAGCAGTACTGTCGACATCAGCCTAGGACTTAGTGTTTCTGAGAGTGTGTGCATCTGTGTGTGTGTGTGTGTGTGTGTGTGTGTGTGTGTGTGTGTGTGTGTGTGTGTGTGTGTTGCTCCTCAGCATTTGCCTCTAGGAGGAAAAGCTCTAGAAAATGTATCAAGTGCAGTGCCATGAAATTGGTGTTTGAAACACAGTACCGAATTAAACTTTATAGCTTTAAGGACTGCTTTAACAGAGGGCTTGAAGAGGTTAGAGTGAGGCCTATTTTAAAACTATGCTGAGGTTTTTATCATCTATAATCTCCAAAAATTATCTCACTTGAACTAAGTAGATGTCAGTCAGACACTGAGTATTATTTTAAGCTTCTATCAGAAAGATGAAAGGATGTCTGATTGCTTCTGGAGGACATTGGAGCAACGCATCTGTAGAGCAACTATAGCATTACTATTGTGGATTGTATGTACTGTATCTGTCTTTTCCGTGAGATAGTCACAAACTCTACCTAGTAATTAGGCATAGAAAAACAAAACTGTAACTCACTGTTCTGCTAAACATGTGGGTGAAATTGTGCCAGAGCCTGATGTAGCGGTCTAAGTTCCTGACTGGACCAGAAGTGCCCACCGGAGACATGGGTTTGAACCCCGGCTCAGCTCCTTTCTGTGCCCTTCCTCTCTGTCTCCCCCTATGTGCATTTCTCCCTAGCCTCTGCTTAGCTACTACTGATCTATCATTAAATATAATAATGCCACCAAAATAAAGAAAATCTCAAAAAGAAATTAAGGTGATATCTTGTCTAGTAGCTTCAGTGAAAGCTACAAGCAGACACTTCCCGAGAGACGCCAGGACTGAACATATACTGGGAATGTTATCCAGTTCCCTAGTTAATCCAGGTCCTACACGGCAACATATCAGAACAAGCCTATTTACCGTTTATTTATCTTTTTTCTTTGTTTTCTCATTTTAAGTATTATTGACTTATTACTGTATGTTAGAATATTTACCTTGTTTTTGTCTTATTTTAAGTAATCTTACCATGTTCAATTATCTCAGTGCACTAGCAGTTTAGTTCTCTGCTTTAAACATATTACATATTCATTTAGGGACTTTTTTTCATTTTTGGAGGTGTGTTTTTGCATTGTAGTCAATGAGCTATGCGCATTAAATGTCATAAATTTCAGTTTTTCTTTCTCATTTTCCTCCCGTCTCAAATCCCTCTAATCTTGCCTTTTCGGCAGCTCCTATAGGATAATTTTCTTTACTATAGAACTGATGATTAATAAAATGTGTGTAGAAATAGGTTTCTTGTTTAGAATACGGTTATGAGGAAATGCAATAAATGTAGCAAGAGATTGGTATATGTTATGCAGAATAACTGTTCAAAGGATCAGTATTAGTCAGAACTAACCACTAAGTGATATTAAATGCATGTTGGTGTCTATTAGAAGCTATAGATCATGTGGAAATTATAAAGCAAGACCAGTTATTCTGAGACTGTTGGAAAATGATTTATGTACTTAAGAAGGATTGTTCCCTGGGAAATGTATTGCAAATGCTCCTTTAGGTAAAGAGATGGCTTAATTAAATAAGATTATGTAGGAATGTAGGCAACTAGGTGACAATTGAATGTTGAATACAAGAGTCCTTTGAAGCCAAGGTTCCTGCTGGTTGTGACCAAATGGCAAACATTTGGCTGTGTTTATCTATTGTTCTTGGTTCAGCTATAGGCCATACTGTAGCCAGCATGTTGGGGCTTCAAAGAAAAGCATTTACATGAGACCCAGACTAACTGTCGCCTTAAACCTGTTGAATGTATATTCTATCCAAGGGCAACTATTGGTTAGATTGAATAATGCCATCTATTGGGCCAGTAGTTCATCAGTATTATTTCCTGTCAGGACGTCATTACTGATATAACCAAAGTGAGAAAATTATGATCGGGAGTTCTTCCTGCAGGAACGACCGGCATTATTGTTGATTCAAACAATAAAGTATTTTGCTCTATTTACACATTCTCCGGACTCTGGCTGAATTAATTAGTTGATGAACACATCGATTAATACACAACACTCCGCAACTCCCTGGACAGATGTCGCTCAGCCGCCGATTCGTTTCACATTGCGAATCCAACATGGAAGCCGTTAGTCGGATCATGCACGGGATGATTACATTCACCAAGTATACTTCCACGATTGAACCCACAGGTGCCAGATACGGACACAAGGGGTCGAGGGAGAGTGAAGTGGCAGAATAGATAATCTGATTTATCTAACCCAAATGCTGGGCAGCACAATGCCAATTTGCCCTGCCTAATGCAGTAGGCCTGGGGATATTCAGAGAACCCATAGTCAGTCTCAAACACTGATTATCATGACATAGACTGTCGTGCAATGCAGCGGTTAGCCCACTACGCCATGTGGACCCCCCAAAATGTTATTGTTTTCTACATGGTTGCACTTGTAGTTGCAAAACAATGTCTGAGATGAAGGAAGGTCAATTAGTGAGGTTGTTACTAAATATTAACATGCATTCCTAGAGCTGTTCGACCAACACTGCTAACGTTAGCTAATAATAACTTTGACATCTGAAATTTTGTAGTGATGTTGATGAGTTGCCAGTACTCCTGGCAACGGTAAGGAGAGATAGCTACCAAAGCTGTGTAACAGAGAATGGCCAAGGCCCTGGCAACAAAGAAAAAACCAACATCAAAAAGGATACACAATGTCTGCAAACTTGTTTGTCTAAGGTAAAGAGCTTAAGGCAATGGTTCACAAAGACCAGATTGTCTGGTAACTATGGGTGTCTAGAGTGTTTCAAGGCCTTTCAGGTATGTGATCGACAGACAAGGCCATGCACACCATAGGGGAGCATACACATACCTTTAAACACCATTTTAAGCTGCTGCACTCCTGAAGGAGATACTAGGTCCCACTGTTCAGTATAAATAGGTGCCACCAAGGTTTCAGTCCATCAGCGATCAGTCTCCAAACAGACCAACGTAGACCCAATACAAAGTTGCGCAGCAAACCACAAATCAAAACAATGCTTATTACCTTATATTTATCAATTTAAATACTATTTTCTTTTTTTAAGATTTATTTACTTTTTATGTAGCACTGTTTACCTTGTTTTTTTAAAAGAAATCATACCAAGTTAAATTATCTTAGTGCACTGGCAGATCATTTTGCTTAGTTTAAGCATATTCCATATTCATTTAGGTACTAATTTTCTTGTTTTTAGGTGTTTTGACGGTTTGGAAAGTAGGCTGAATAGCAAATCAAATGTAATTGATCTTCACCTGTCATGCGAAGACTCCTGGGACGGTTTATATTTTTGTGGGTTAATCAACATCAGTTTCAAAAAAGGTGAAGCAAGCTAGTTAAAACAAAGATTACATTAGCTGCACTCAGTTGTGGGCCATCAGGGCCTGCAAAGCCTTCTCTGCAGGGCCAAAGACAGTCAGAACATATTTTTAACATATATTTTTTCATTAACACTATATATATTTTACAATGTTAATTTCAATTATTCTATAAGGTAATTTCATTGCTACAGTATACTCTTTTCAGTTGCCTTGCTTTTAGCGCAGCTCATATGAAAGCTTTTATCCAATAAGATTTTTTCATCTGTGTTGTCTCCGGGTAGACTGGGGTATTCAGAGTTCCGAGTGAATACTGTCTGCTGTTGAAGCCCATCAGGACCATGTTGTTGATTGTCATATTTTTAACCAATTAAATTTAGACTTTACCATGTGGGTGTGTTCTTTGACCAACTAAAGCTTTTCTGCAAGCCTTACGTCAGCAAAGTTTCTGTTGCTGATAGGAGTGACAGTTTAATAAAGTTCAACAAAAAAATGTAAAACAAAAGTCTGCCATCCGAACAAGAACTAGCTTAGCTTACCTGTCTCTGATTTCTTTAAACTTTAAATTTTTAGATTGTTTGATTTTTTACTTTTAGTAGAATGACAGATGGAGGTGAATAAGTAGCTTTGGTGGCGAATATAGGACTGGGCAGGATCAACTCTCAGCACTGGGCAAGATCTTTTTATTGGAACTTAACTCAAAGATATACTGTACAACCGCGTCATAGAAGTATTTTTAAAAGAGAAAGGAGGACAGACTTCGTTTTCAAATAATGAACAGCTTTGGTGAGTTTGATGGATTTTTATATATTTTTACTAGCAGGGCCTTAGTGATGGGCCGATACCAATACCAGTACTTGGTATCGGGCCTGATACTGGGCATAAGTACTTGTACTTGTACTTGTAAGAAAGGCATGATACTCCAAGTCGATACTTCCTCCACATTTAAGAGCGTTATGCTGGCGTTGTGCAAGCATTGCACTTTACAGATTAGCCATAGATGGCCATAGTTGTAAATCTGATTCACGGAAATGTTCAGCCCTATGCATATATTTCAAATTGACGATAACGGCAGTCTACTTCGTCGTTCAGAGACCATGCTTATAAAGCTGTAAAACTGTCTTTATTGCTATTTTAAAAAAAGAAAGAAAAGTGATTTAAATCTGCCTAAAATGTATAAACATTCCAAAGACGGAGCCACGCGTTAGCTATTGAAAAAACTATTTTCCTCAGCAGTTGTCCAGTAGAGTTCAAATGGCGAAATGCGATATCGTTTTTTTCATTGCTATTTTCATGTAGCCTAATATTTGTAAAATAATAGGTAAAAAGTATTAGAATCCTCAAGGAAATGCGCACATTTAAGTACAGGAACGAATGAAGGATGCAAGTTATTAGGCTGTTCGGTGCATACTATAACTGTAGAAAACGGCATGAGGAACACCCCGGACCTAGCCTCTGAAAACCACCTTCAGGGAGGAAAGACAAATGTCGGTAGTTTGCAAAATTTCTGGGTGAACAACATAGTGGTATTTCTGAGTTCTGACATACTAACATTAAGAAATATAACTTAAAGGAAATACGATGTAGCCTATTTATATTTTGTATACAAAAGCCCTAGAATGTCATTGTGAGGTTATTATAATGCGTTTTAATTCCGGGAAGATATTGAAGGCCTAGGTGTAAAATGCATGGCCTGCCACTGGTTGCACTAGGACTAAGTAATTTTAGCTACTTTCCTTGCTGCAAGAAATTGACACTTTTTGTAGGTGACCTTAGGGACAGCCATAGAAATAGAATGGATAGAAAGGCCATTGAACTGTTTGGCGATTGTTGTTAGTTGTCACTGTGACAACATGCAAATCGGTTAAATGTGGAAGTAGGCCGCTAGATCTTTGCAATGGAATGGTACACAAAATGGCTGCCGCTCTGACCATTCTGCTACAATAATTTGAATTGGAATGGCCTTTCGAAACATTACATTTCTATGGGGACAACATACTGTACATACACTATATAGCCAAATGTATGTGGACACCCCTGAGTCGGACATCATCTACTCAATAGCCATTGACTAAGGACTGGCTTTGTTTAAAGCTGTATCGTGTTGTCTTGCTAAACGGCTCCATAAGCTGTCCAACGTAGTCCACTCTGTATTGGGGTGCCATTACTGATGTAGAGGAGTCTCCAAGAGTAGGGTACTACATAGGGAATAGGATGCCATTTCGTACTCAGAAGAATTTGATGCCTCAGCATTCTTCCCTGATTAGCTACCTGTATTTTATCCCAGGAGAGACAAGGCCATTCAGCTCCTGGTCTTCTGCAAAGTGGATCTATGGATCAAAGAAGAGGGTGGACTTTTTAATATTCCTGCCTCATTACAGCAGCAGACCTTTCGGTTCCTGGCCTTTGAGTTCCTCTGTCAATTACAGCCAGTCATGTGGCAAGTCATCAGTTCTGCAGCAGGAAGATAGTATCACATGTAGTATTAGTATCGGCACCAGCCACTGAGGCACTTCTGTACAGAATAAAAACAACGTACGCCATGAGGTCCTACAGTTTGTGATGTACAGTACATGTGCACATCACTACTGATTGTTGTCCCAGTTCACCTTTCCTGTGCCACAATGCATTGTCCATTTCACTCTCCTCATTTAGCTTGCGTAAGAAAAGGGTGCCACCTTCAACACCAATCCAAGCCCCTTCTGTCAGCGGCATCTCGCACTGATCAGGACCAACCATGCTTAGCCTCAGAGAGAAACCAGCAAAGTTATTCAGGGTGCCATGCTGCTCTCCATTTTCACCCATTTCATTCAATTTCCACATCAGCAGTGAACTGGCCATCTGGCATTTCTGGTAAATTAACGATGGGCTGAGACATTTGTGGCCCAGTGGACCTGAAGAATGAAATGGTGTGGAAACCTTGACGGACAAAAGAGGAACATGATGTGTGTTAAAATGAGGAACATGATGTGTGTTAAAATGCCAGGGATGATTTCTAGAATATCCCTGCTCTCCATAGTCTTTGCTATCAATGACAGACTAAGTGATTGTGGTTAAAAACAGAAATAGTAGAGCAAAGTTTACCTTTAGCTCTCAGACTTCCATCGTAACCAGAGTAAAGTCTTATCAATTATTCAGCCGTGGTACATTTTTGTAACCTTTAACCTAAATACAAACCCACAGCACAGGGCTATTTGTCAGGACTCACACAAATATGATATTAATGGCTGAGTGGATGCCAACTGGATTGCCCTCTGCCCTTTGAGAACGTATTATTGGCTAATGCAGCTATCTTAAGTGTAACCATCTCTAACCCAGGTCTACTTTGTAATGGGTTTTTTGATGCTGTGGGTGGGAAGGAGAAATTGTTTTCTGACCCATGCCTGATATTATGCATAAGGCTATTACCTCCCCATTCAGAGCTTTTCTGGGATTCATCATGAATGAGCCCCTATTCTCTATAGTGCACTAGTCTGGACCAAGGCGTGTAAAGCTCTCGTCAGCACTAGTGCACTAAATAAGGAATGGGGAGCTGTTTGGTATGCCTCCTCATTCTAATGTACCTGCTCCTCTCCTGGTTTTCACCCCTTTCCTCAGCCTGGCTGTGTGAACCATCAAGCATTGACCCTCCTCTGGTGTGTGTTCTGCTGGGTAGGCCTGGGTAATGATAGGAGGAGGAGGCAGAAGACATGGGGCAGGCAGAGGCTACTGTGGAGGCGTTGTTGTTTATCGTGGCTGAGTAACCTGCTTGATGAGATCGGCCCGATGAATGACAAATGGCTGGATGGAGGAAAGGCTGAGGACGAGAGGAGAGGAGGACGAGAGGAGAGGAGGACGGGAAAAGGAGAACACCATCGCAGTGTCCTGATACACTAACAGCCTGTCTGCTCTTGTCCTTTTAAAGTGCAGTATGTTTAAGCTGGGCCATAAGGCTGTGGTTAGAAGTGCACTAATTATAGGAAATAGTGAGTTATTTGGGATTCATACAGTGCATCCAGAAAGTATTAAATTAATTATTTCCCTTAATATTCTACAAACAATACTCCCTGTGTTTGAGATCTAAGCAAATGTATTAAAAATAAAATGTAAAAAGCACATGTACATAAGCAGCAATTACAGCCTCAAGTCTTTTTGAGTATGATGCTACAAGCTTGGCACATCAATTTTTGGGCAGTTTCTCAAATTCTTCTTTGCAGGACCTCTCCAGAGATGTTCAATCGGGTTCAATTCTGGGCTCTGGCTGCTGTCACCACCATGCTTCTCTGCAGGGATGGTATTGACCCGGTGATGAGCAGTGCCTAGTTTCCTCCAGATATGAGACCTGCCATTCAGGCCATAGAGTTTAATCTTTGTTTCACCAGACCAGAGAATTTTGTTCATCATGGTCCGAGAGTCCTCCAGGCGGGCCCTCATGTGCCTTTTAGTGAAGAGTGGCTTCCATTTGGCCACTCTACCATACAGGCCTGATTGGTGGAGTGCTGCAGAGATGGTTGTTTGTCTGGAAGGTTCTCTTCTCTCCACAGAGAAATGTTGGAGCTCTGCCAGAGTGACCATCGGGTTCTTGGTCAGTTTCCCTGGCTAAGGCCCTTCTTCCCTGATTGCTCAATTTGGCGAGGCGACCAGCTCTAGGAAGAGTTCTGGTCGTTCCAAACTTCTTCCATTCACAGATAATGGAGGCCACTGTGCTCATTGGGACCTTCAATGCTTCAGATATTTTTCTGTACCCTTCCCCAAAACTGTGCCTCAATAAAATCCTGTCTAGGAGGTCTAAAGACAATTCTTTGGACTTCATGCCTTCGTTTGTGCTCAGACATGAACTGTTTACTGTGGGGCCTTATATAGACATATGTGTGACAAATCATGTCCAATCAACTGACTTTACCACAGGTGGACACCAATCAGGTTGTGGAAACATCTCTACCATGATCAGTGGAAACAGGATGCAGCTGAGCTAAATTTTGAGTGTCATGGCAAAGGCTGTAAATACTTATGTGCTTTTTTCATTTTTTATTTGTAATAAATTTGCTAAGATTTCAAACACATTTCTTTCATTATGGGGTATTGTTTATAGAACTTTGAGGGAAAAATAATTAAAATCCATTTCAGAATAAGGGTGTAACATAACAGAATTGGAGAAAGTGAAGCACTGTGTATACTTTCCGGATGCACTGTACTGCTACTACAAACGCCATTACTACAACCGCTTATACTACAACCGCTAATATTACGACTACTACAACCGCTACTACTACTACAACTGCTACTACTATTACTACTATACTACTATCAAGATCACAACACATTCTACCGCTTACAGACTGTCCCTTCCTCATTATCCTCTCATATTGATTGGGTACAATAGCTGTGCAAACATTTAATTTCGATCACTGCACACAATTAAATTATGGGGTCTCCCTCTCACACACACAAACACATACACTCACATACACATCCCATACACACATTTGTTTTTTCATTTAAAAAACAAGGCCCACCTCTCCTGATGAGGGTTCGGCCTCCTCGCTGCCTAAATATACTCTAGGTTACTGTGGTCAGTCCATATGTGTTTAGCCCTCTTTAACTAGTGCCTCCACATTAAAAAGAACTTTGCAAATGGCCAACAGTTCCTGATCTCCAACATCATAGTTCCGTTCAGCAGATGTCAACTTCCTTGAGTAGGAAAGTTTAGGGGCATAGCCTCGCTGGTGTGCCAGACCTTTGCAACAAAACTGCCCCCACTCCATACTCAGAAGTATCCACCTCTACAATGAACTGTAACAACGGGTCAGGGTGTGCCAGGACAAGAGTGGATGAGAAAAAAACCTTCAGTGAGCTGAAGGCCATGTCCACTGCAACCTGAATTGTAGGAACTTCTGAGATACAATTTTGCAAAGAAGCGAGTGCCATGCATAGACTCAATCACTGAGGATATAAAGGGAAGTGGGTAGGTATAACGCACCTTGACTTCAAAGCTCAATAGTCTATGCATGGATG
Source organism: Umbra pygmaea (assembly GCA_016801145.1). Classification (NCBI taxonomy): domain Eukaryota; kingdom Metazoa; phylum Chordata; class Actinopteri; order Esociformes; family Umbridae; genus Umbra; species Umbra pygmaea. Next base: position 32,104 of record JACXGM010005229.1, read on the forward strand.
CAGAACCCCGTTTTTCTTCTTTACAAAAAAGAAGCTTAAAGATGCAGATGAAGAGGAGGGACAGATGTATCCCTGTTGTAATGATTCTGAGACATATTGTTCCATTGCCTTGCCAACTCAGCATACAACAAAGGATACACATGACCAGGGCAACACTAAATTATGTCGGGAACACAAACTCTGATTTTTTTCCTTTCAGAATAATAGCCCTCATTTTAATTAATTGCAATAATCATTGTGAATTTGTTACAAATCTAGTGAATTGTAACCAAATGGAATTAGTATTGTGTGTATAGAAACAATCAGAGCATGTGATAAAAAAAAGCTTTTTAAAATGTTTTCAATAACAATATTTAATTACAAACAGTTACAAATATGTTGTACACAGAATATGGATTGAATATATTGTCAGTGTCTCACGTGAAAACACGATTACATATGAAAAACTTTTAATTTTTAGCAACACACAAACATAAACCCACTGTCTTTGCACTGAATTAACAATAGTTATTGTAATGAATTACAAGCGCTAATATTTAAAAAAGTAAAATCTGAGTGTAACGCCCAGCCCAGTGATGGACTGAGCATGGACTCCTTCCTTTTATTATTAGTCGTCCTGTCTATGTTTAGTTCCATTTTTGTATAGTCTTACTTCCTCATTCAGTGCATTTAGTATCGTGTTAATGTTATGCCTTTTATTTTGGAGAATGTCCCCTGAGGGGTCAGCCACGCCTCTCCCTGGTCAGGGCTGCTGGGAAATGAAGTAGGGGTTGAAGGAAGCTGGAATTGAGTAGAAGGTTCTGATTAGATGTATTTCGCTGTTACTGAAGCTTTTAGTAATGAACCCTTTTTTTTAAACCAATTCTTCTAAGTGGTTCAGTGCTTCACCAAAGCTTAATTTGCCCATCACTACTACACAGTATAAACAACTTATTTGCAATGAACTCTCTACTGTACACTCTCTACTCGCTATGAACTTTCTAAGCTACGAACATTCTACTTATCCCTCTAATCACTAACTCTCCTGACTCTGTTGACTCTCCTACTGCAACAACCCACAAAGGCGCGCCCTGTGTCGCGCGACTTTAAAGCTTTCAATTCAATTCCAAAGCAGTCACATGGGTGCATGTGAAATGAAGCTTTGGACGTCACTGGTCACGTGATTATCACAAAACGAATCAAGCTCCGATACAAAGCTTAATTCCAAATTGGTTCATGTTTTTGATACATGCCTCGAAGCAGCGGGTTCACGGGTAACATCACTAGTGATTAGGTTTTTTTAAGAAGCGTTTGCCCAAATCTTGTATGTATTCCGGATTGTTGCAGCCAGGTAACCCACTATGCATAGAATAAATACTGAACTAAAATCTACTGTCTTTGTGTCCTCCTCTCATCACAACACCCGCCATAATCGTGACACAGAGTTTATGTTGCCGGCATGATATAGTGTTGCCAAGCAAACGTGTCAGCCCCGGTGATAGAAACAGCCCTGCACATGACCCCTGGGCAGAATTGCTTCCAGTAGAACGTATATAACGAGCGCCAGATCCTAGGCGCACCAGTAGAGGGGGCTCCAGGAACACCAATGTTGACAAGTAATGCCTGGCTCACACTACAGGAGTTTTTAAATCCTAACCGATTTTAAAATCTGGTTGCAGCACACACTTTAAAAAAATCTTTGCAGTTTTTCTTTTCTCAAATCTTAAACATGCTCACACTCCAAGATTTGAAAAACGTTGGCACATCACACACTACACAATGTTATTAAGATTATTGGGCCTGAGGAAGGCCCTCTACGCAGCAGATGAGAAGCGGGATAGCGGATGAAACTAAATGGATACTGAAAAACAAGTTTACACAGGGTTTGCAAATGTCTATCCATCTATCAACAAAGTACTGCAATAACAATTTCACTGTATTGTTTTAAAATTTTGCACTGTATTGTAATTTTACACTTTTTACCAAACATGCCTAATGCATTTTTATATATTGGGTTGCACTTCTGGTTTGGGGAACTTCCATTCAAATGAACTTAAGCAAATCATCTTAAATAATAAGGTAGTGCTAAAACTCATTTTTATTTAAAGTAAAAACTAAATGAGATTTTCCCCCATCTCCAAAGACCAACGGATCCGTGTTGAAATGTCTCGTCGTAGACTTGTTTCCTATTGGCTATTGCGACTGTACTGACGTAATCACAATCTTGCTCATCCCAATAAATATCAAACATGTTTCATATGATCGGGGCGAGCCTGGTTTGTGTAACAGCAGATCGGGAGGTGTAAGATTCGATCTGTGAACGCCTCAAGCTGGATTCACACCAGGTCCGGCAAACTGGTTGCATTGCGGCTGAAGTCCATTCATTTCAATAGGAAGCAATGCGCACTGCTGTGGCAAATCTACCGGTTCCCACAAAATGTGGATGCGGTGCGGCGGGTTGAAATAGTTGAAATAATCCAACTTGTGCGGTACTTTGACGTACGGTGCTAGAACCGGAAGTTGATTTACCTCAGAGAAAGAGCTAATATGTCGCTTTCATCTATGGGTGTGTGAGTTTGCAAGACAAGCTTTGAAAGCTCAGTAGATAGTTTTTGTATTGCCAATGAATACTAAACTGGACAGTTGTATGCAATGTTGCCCACTATCTCGTAGATGCGGAAGATTGATTACGATGTTGATTGCAGTGTACACGTTTGTGTGCATTACGGTGTCGTACGGGGATTTTTTGCTGTGTCTGGTGTGAATTCAGCTTCACATTACCAGATAATCTGTGTCGAACATATTGAAATCAATGTTCCTCCATGTTGAATGTGTCCGGATGGGAGTTTTTTATCATATCACGTGACTTCACCAAGTGACAGCAGAAAGCAGGCTGATTGGTTAACGCGGCGCGAACAGACACCAAAGTTCTATTTTTTCACCTTGGGCATCAGATGCGAATTTGCGTGAATGCACAAAAGCACCATATGAAATCACTTGCGCGTACTGCATGTATAGCGCCAGATGCTCAATTCACCTCTTCACAAGGTGAAATCGCATCCATCATGGCACGCTAAACGTGTCTATCACGCTGTGTCTTTACATTGACTTAACATGGAAACCACTCGCTCCAGATGCTCAATACGCATTCGGTCTGAACATAACATAAGGAAGGAAAAGCAGGGAACTGGCGACAGGTTACACACTGCACATATTCACAACCACATAAACATTAACACATTGGGCCCTATCTTACACCCAGCGCAATTGACTTTTTACACAAACGCATGTATCATTCCTATCTTACACCCGACGCATATGGGACTTTTCCCTCCACAGACAGTTCCCATAACTGGACTCATTCACCCAAATTCCATTCACCTGCTCTCACCCAGTCAGTATTTAAGACACACACACACCATTGCCTCTTGGCGAGGTATTGTGAGTATTATTCTTCTCCATTCTGAGCATTCCATTACGTTATTGATATTCCGGTTTGACCTTTGCCTTGTTTATATATTGTTCTGCCTTGGATTATCCTATGTACCTTAGCCTGTGTTCTGATATTGTTATTCTGGCCTGACCCCTGCATTGTTTGATTATTCTGCCTTGGATTTTACCTCTGTACCT
>JACXGM010005230.1:0-21843 GCA_016801145.1 Umbra pygmaea
ATCCGAAAACCAGTTGAAACGTTACACCGGGCGTAAGACAAACGACAGTCATTGTGGAGCATCTTACCGAGATCGTGGACCCAACCAATTACAAAATAGTTGTATGTTTCCATACTTTTGTATTCTGTCTTGAGTAGAAGGATGTCTGTATGACAAGGTAGTTGCTGATATCTACCGCCTCGATGGCAGGCAAATCTTTTAACTCAGTTGAAAAGTCGCTCCTCTTCATAACTTAAGGAAGACGTCTAACATATGTTTAGGTTTTTTGTTTATATATTTCTCTTTAATCGCGTCTAAAGTAGTACAGTAGGGACTTTCCTCCATCTCGCCCATTCAACTCTTCACCTTCCGCCCTCCATCTGTATTTCGCGTGTCATTACAATCACGTGACTGCAAACCACCTATTGACAGTAAAAAGAGGTTTCTTGAGGAACAGATAAGCCTACGGTCTTGTTTTGAAGGGCCTTAGATCTGGTTCTGCATTCAACTCAGGTGGATTCATCTCAAGGTTTCCAAAGATGCTTTTTTATTTTGTTCACTACATCCTTGTTGTGTTCACCCATTTCCAAGTTAGTGCTCTCTATTTAAACGAGTCCCTCTGGTAATGCAATGGATGTCTTCCTATTGTGTTTTTCAGACTTTAATCTTACCTGCATGCTGGGCAGCCCCCCACCACCACCACCGAGGGTTGGATGATAGTGTATGTGCCCGGGTAAGGCTGCTGGGCTACGGGTGGACCCATCTGAGCATTGGGGCCTTGTTGGAACCCTGTGGTAAGACCAGGGACGGGAAGAGAAAGTTAGTATGAGTAGGTATCTAATGTTTGTGTCAAAAGTTATTATTTTCTATATGTATGCTAACAATGAACTTGATGCTACGCTGTCTTAGCCACTCTTTTCTTAAGCGTTTCCTCTTTTTACATTCTTAGATTATATATCAAAGATTTGATAGAGTTGCTTACTAATAGTTGATAACATAGTGCTTAAGCTAATTTATAAACATCAGAAAGTTCATAGAACCTTAATACGTTGCCGCATTGCGTTTCACCCATTTGGAAATCAACACAGTCCTGTCATATCAATGTGGTCTATCATGAAGCTATGCATTTTGTATCTGCTGCCAAGATCCACATGGATCACTTTACAGTTTGGTTGGATAGGCCAGGCACTTGATTTGATGTGACTTGAGGTTTGTCTAAAAGGCTATAGTTCACAAGCTACCAAATGATATCTCCTCTAAATAAACCTGGATTACTGCTGGTTATCAAACTAGCTCTAGAGATTGGTTAGCATTGGAGGTTCTCCGGGTGCATACAGAGTCGTGTAAAACTACTTTTATATACCATGCCCCTCATTCTTGGAATGAGTTCCAAATATACCTTAAGTGAGATGTCTTGGTTCCTATTGGAAAATGTGAAGCTATATTAAATAAACATAATGTTGTTAAATTAAATTTGATTTGTAACTGTGTTTCTATATTTGATTGGGTTTTATGTGCACACGGCTCAGGTGTAAAAGAGACCTTGGTCTTAGACCGACTCTCTGTATAAATAAAGGTATATTAATGCTAATGTCTAATCAGCCAATCACATCGTGGCAAGTCCATGCATTTAGGCATGTAGACATGGTCAAGATGATTTGCTGAAGTTCTAACCAAGCATCAGAATGAGAAAGACAATTTAAGTGGCTTTGAACTTTGCATGGTTGTTGACGCCAGACAGTCTGGTTTGAGTAATTCAGAAAGTGCTGATTGACTGGGTTTTTTCCACACAACCATTTCTAGGGTTTACAGAGAATGGTCCAAGAGAAGATATCCAGTGAGCAGCAGTTCTCTGGGCGAAAATGCCTTGTTGAAGACAGATGTCAGAGAAGAATGTCCAGATTTGTGTTTCTATCAGCTTGAACCAAGGTAACTCAAATAACCATGCGTTATAACCAAGGTGTGCAGATGTAGCATATCTTCTAGAGAAGATCTCTAAAAGGACAACATGTTGAATCTTGAAGCAAATGGGCAACAGCAGCAGAAGACCAAAATGGGTGCCACTCCTGTAAGCTAATAACAGGAAAATAAGGCTACAATCTGCACAGGCCCACCAAAATTTAACAATAGAAGATTGGAAAAACGTTGCCTGGTCTGATGAGTCAATTTCTTTCTGCTGTGACATTCAGATGGTATGGTCAGAATTCGGCGTAAACAACATGAAAGCATGAATCCATCCTGGCTTGTTTCAAAGGTTCAGGTTAGTGGTGGTGTAATGGTGTGGGGTATATTTTCTTTACTTGATAAATAATAAAGATCCAGAGCTAATTAAATGGGCATCCAATGTTGAAGCTCAGTTGATATTCAATGTAAAAATGGCAAAGTTAGTTGGTGTAACTAATTTTGTTTTGATGAGTTGAGAATACAACGTATTTTTAAAAGCATTTCCCTGCTTTTTTCTTTTTATGATCAACTTTAACCAATAAGCCTGTTAAAAAATGGCAAAATGAGGGATACAGTCATGCAAGTTATTTCCTGACCATAACTTTTTAAAGTCAAACTATAATTCAAAAGACTGATCTTAATAATGGAAATAAATAATGTTAAGGCCCATTACCATTAGGCCTGCACTGAATTATATTTCAAGGGAAAAGTAATTGCAGTTTGTGAAATGATTACACAATTACATACAATTATCGGAAAAACAAAACGTGTGAAATATACCCTTTCGTAACTGACCCAAGTAAAAAGTGATCTACAGTACTGTACTGTACTTGCCTGGGCCAGTGGGATACTGATACGGAGGCAGCTGTTGAAAGCCCTGGGGTGCGGGGACTGGAGGTGGGATAGCTCCGTAATTGTGCTGCTGGCCATATTCATACGTCGCGGGGACGACAGCATAAGCGGGAGGACGGTCTTGGAGAAGAGGTTTGTTGTCCATATCTGTTGCGTCCTAAAGTTATCTTCCACGTTCTTTGCCTTCGTTGGTCCTCTTCTTCCCGCCTTCTGAACACAGAAATTGGATGTATCTACTTCGTCGGCACTGATTTCGCAAAAACGGACGAGAAACAAAAATAAAGACAACAGGACCAGCAAAAATGAAAGTTATCGCCTCTCTCCATGCGCCAACTTTGTCCGTCTTCACAACCAAACCACACGCGGACTGTTTTGACGAAAGGGAGTAATGCATAAAATCCACAAAATGTCTATACAATCCCCATCATATCTCCTCATTTAGGAAATGTCTTATCAGAAAACCTATCAAGTTGCTGTATGGAGCCAAATCCTCAGTTAAACTCAGAAAACGGTTTCCCTTTCTGTCTGGATTGTCACAAGACTCGAATCATGTGATGCGCTCGCTGGGACGCCTATGTGCGGAGAAACCGATTCTTAAAGCAGCAGTCCACCAAAAAAAGAACACTTTCAAAGCTGTACCATAAAGTAAGAAGCGAGCACCTTATTGTATTGAAAAATGCATGCAGAGACTAATTGAAACGATGTAGACTCAGAACAGTCTTGGTTTAACCTAATCCTACTATACAATCTGAGCAATTGTGGGTCTACTGCAAATTTTCCAATGGTAATATATTTCTAAATATTGCCCGTGCTCTTTTAGCATGCACAATTAAACCACTGGGCCTATATCAAAGCAATAGGCTAATCAAATTCAGAAAGCATAGACATATCAAAGGCAAGACTACCAGACTAAAAGACCAGGCCATAGGAAAATGTTATTGACTTATCTCAAACGAAACTATATCATTTAGCCGAATACTCGAATTTAAACTTAAAACTCATAGACCTTTGTAAATGAATAGCAGGTATAATATAAATTATTCTTTAGTCAACTAAAACCTACCCTAAGTTTAATAATTTAACTCGTACCAAATTAATAATTGAGAAAGTAAGCCCACGTGCGCGTCAAACAGCTGCAGCCGTCGGAAAATTATGAACTCACAAGAGGTTGTCCAATCAGAGGACGGCATTCCGTACCCTGCAGCATGTCAGCCAATCCAACTGACAGTTCCTTCATTTCCTGTTGTGGATTTTGAATTGGACGTTATTTCTCCAGAATGGGAATAAAAAACAAATAGAATATTATGATTTGATCCATGATTTGTCCCAGTAAATGCGCGTAAATCTACAATAAAGGGGACAGAGCGTAAGTATAGTATTTCTAACATCTTATGTCGTTGTAACGGAATCTTTGGTAATTTATTCTGGGCAATATGCGCTGCACTGCAGGAGAAGGTATATAATGAACGCTTGGTGTTGTGTTTCTGTTTATCAAAACCTTTAGACCACGTAATAGTTTGTCATTTTGATTCTGAATATATTCAATTTAAATCATAACACGTATCAGTCCGATAGTGTCTGTCAAGTCGTGACGTGACTAGTATCCCGACAACCTGATCTTTCACCGTTGTTCACATTTGCAAGCTCATGTCCAAAATGTCAGCAAATAGGCAAGAAATGGCAAGGCATCTCTAAATTGCAGTGTTTACCAACTATGTTTAAGCAGAGTGTCGGCATTAATACGGGTATATTTTGGGATAGCATATCGATCTCTCCATTCTAGTTATATATATTTTTAGAAAATAATAAAAGGCATGGTATAATGTGTATATAAGGCAACCCACTGACCGACGGCTTTAGCTGAACACAGTTCATTAGTACCTAGAAAACATTGAATGTGTTACGGAAATGGCGGGGCAGGGTGGTGAGGGGATTATAACTGTCCGCGGTTTCGTCCAATCATCAGGCCCCATCATGTCCAGCTCTCTTTTATGGGCAGTGGACGTGTACGGGAAGGTGTACAGCCTGTCCACCACTAGAGGGCACTGGGAGCGCGACGAGGACACCCTCCTGGAGATAAAGCGAGTTACCGCAGGACAGAAGCGCAGCTGGGGAATTGGCTGCGACCATCTCGTTTACCTTAATATTGACCCCGGGGAGGTGCCCATTCGCTATCGGGAGGAAACTTATGAAAACCAGGTATTTTAAACATTTGCTTATGCCTGTTTTATGTACTCAATTTCATGTTTTCAGCTTGTAGAAGAAACACTGCTGAATGGCCAGCAGGTTTCAGTTTTCTCGATTGCTAGGATACTATTATTGAAAATTGGTTCAAGTTGATCTTCATTCTAAACTAATGTTATGTGCCGAGCAGTATTCTTCTGCAAAACAGTTCGTAATTTCTCATTGCTTTCATAATGTCAATGTGAAGCACAATTTTGCCCATCTTTAAACAACTCAAACTTGGTTGATAATTTGGCAAACATTTTTAAAAAAAATATTAGGTCATACCTGCAACAAACTATTTATTTAATGTGAAAGTCTTCTGCACCTGTACGTTGACAGTAAACCTTTGCACACTTCGTGATCACCAAGTATGTGTCCAGAATATCACAGTTAACTGATGTTTTACTTTTACTGCATTGAAAACTGCAATCATAATGTTATACAGTGAGACACTGATTCCACCAGAGATTCCTGAACAATACTTTGTAAACTTGAACTAACGAAGTGTCTGCCAAATGGTCAGTGTTCAGTTTCAGGTGGTGCACAATGGTTAGATTAGGCTGGGGCAGCCCAAGATCTGGACATCTTTGGGCCAAATGAAAGCCAGGTGGGATTGATTCCCTTTCACTTTAGCTATGCTAATTCCACCCAACATAGAGTATGGAGCTAGTCTAATGTAAATAATGTTATATTGATAACCTCTTCTCAATATAATTTACAGTTGTGGTCAAAAGTTGAGAATTTCACAAGTATTGGTCTCCACAAAGTTTGCTGCTTCAGTGTTCTTAGATCTTTTTGTCAGTGGTTACTATGGTATACTGAAGTATATTAATTACAAGTGTTCCATAAATGTCAAAGGCTTTTATTGACAAGTTTATGCAAAGAGTCAATATTTGTAGTGTTGACCCTGCTTTGTCAAGACTAGAGATGGATCAATACCAGTACTTGGTTTCGGGCCCGATACTGGGCATAAGTACTTGTACTTGTGAAAAAGGCCCAATACTCCAAGCTGATACTTCCTCCACATTTAAGAGTGTTATGCTGTGCAACGCTTTACAGATTAGCCATAGTTTTCTTAAAGTGCCAGAGAGGGAATAGTAGCTTACTGTAGAATGCAGTATATGGATAGGAAACTGTTGTATTGCTCAACCATGTAAAGATTGGAAAAACAATACCAACAAACTGGTAAATCTGATTTTCACGTACGCCTAGCACGATAACACATTTTGCTGGACGATAAATTGTCCCAGGAATTATTGTGATAAACAATATTGTCATTTGGAGACCATTTAATCTAATATAATGATAATGATAATGGCATAATAATACAGGTAAACCTTTTCAAAGATCAATAAACTTTTATTTCTAAAGAATTTTTAACACTGGAGCTGGAAAACATTTTAAATTTCCACGATAAATTAACAAAACTACCAAAAACAATAAATGAAATAGACTCTCAGTCTCTGTTAATAAAAAATGCACTTCAATAAAAACAAACACAATCAAAAACCATTAATTAAATGGCTATTAAAAGCCACACACAACCAAAACAAAGTCTCTTTGGTAGAGAGAGAGAGATGAGGAAAACAAACATGCAAATTGAAATTATTGTGGCTGTAAAAGTTATTGAGCTCATTTATCAGGCGATTAATTGAATTATTGCATATTGTGACAGGCCTAGATTCACGCAACTGTTTCAATGGAAATGTTGCTGTACTCCAGCACTGTGTATATTTCATATTGATGATAATGACAGTCTACTTCCTTTTTCAGAGACCAGCTTATAAAGCTGTACAACTGTATTTGTTGCAATTTAAAAAAGAAAAGCGATTTAAATGGGATGATGCTTCTCTACAATATGCCTAAAATGCATAATCATTGCCAAATACGGAGCCAAGCATGCCTGTTATTTAAAAACACTGAATCACAACTCTATTTTCCTCAGCAATTCTCCAGTAGAGTTCAAATGGCGAAATACGAAGTCGAATGTCTCATTGTTATTTTCATGTAGCCTAATATTTGTAAAATTATAGGTGCATCTATTAGAATCCTCAAGGAAACGCGCACATTTAAGTACAGGACTGAACAAAGGCTGCAAGTTATTAGGCTAGTCACTGCATACTGTAGCGTCGCATTAATTAATAATACACCTTCAGGAGGGAAAGACAAATGTCAGTGGTTTGCAACACTTCTGGGTGAATAAAATAGTGGAAGTTCTGACATACTAACGTTAAGAAATATAACTTCAATGGAATACAATGTAGCCTATTTATATTTTGTTCAATAGATTACAGTGATAGTACAGTTATAATTGTGTACCGATTTTATAATAAACCAGTCAAATACCTTAACAGTATATTATATGATTAGGTCATTATCCCAGTTTGGAGAAAGTCACTTCAAACAGACATTATCATCTTACACAATGTCTGCAATGCTTAGTGCAAATGTGAACACAAATCTGCGGCTATTGCATTCGCTTTCACAAACGTGTTTCTCTCATTTTAGCTAATTAGGGAAGTAAACTATTGACATTTGTAATAAATATAACAAATTCTTGACCTGCAATGTAAATTGTTTTTCTGGATATGTAGGAACATTTACTTTTCTATACTCTTGAATCAACATCTAAGAAATATCATATGTTTGCTTGATAAATGTGACATTTGGCCTAGTTATTAAAAGTACTTGTATCGGTACTCGTATCAGCAAGTACCCAAAATGAATTACGCTGTACTTGTACTCATTCCATATAAAGTGGTTTTGGCCCATCTCTAGTCAAGACCTCTGCAATCCACCCTGGCATGCTGTCAATTAACTTCTTACCACATCCTGACTGATGGCAGCCCATTCTTGCATGTTCAATGCTTGGAGTTTGTCAGAATGTGTTTTTTTTTTTTTTTTTGGCCACCCGCCTCTTGAGTGTCGACCACAAGTTCTCAATGGGATTAAGGTCTGGGGAGTTTCCTGGCCATGGACTCAAAATCTCAATGTTTTTTTCCCAGAGCCATTTAGTTATCACTTTTGCCTTATGGCAAGGTGCTCCATCATGCTGGAAAAGGCATTTGTCATCACCAAACTATTCTTGGATTGTCGGGAGAAGTTTCTGTTGGAGGATGTGTTGGTACCATTCTTTAGTCATGGCTGTGTTCTTAGGCAAAATTGTGAGTGAGCCCACTCCCTTGGCTGAGAAGCCACCCCTCACATGAATGGTATCAGGATGCTTTAGTGTTGGCATGACACAGGACTGATTGTAGCGCTCACCTTGTGTTTTCCAGATGACCCAAACAATCAGAAAGGGGATTCATCAGAGAAAATGATTTTACCTCAGTACTCAGCAGTCCAATCCCTGTACCTTCTGCAGAATATCAGTCTGTCCCTGATGTTTTTCCTGGAGAGAAGTGGCTTCTTTGCTGCCCTTCTTGACAGGTTTTCCTCCTAAAGTTTTTACCTCACTGTGCATGCAGATGCACTCATACCTGCCAGCTGCCATTCCTGAGCAAGCTCTGAAATGCAGTGGAAATGTTTTTTTGGGATTAAGTGGATTTTTCATGGCAAAGAGGGATTTTGTAATCCATTTGATCCCACTTTATGACGTTCTGGAGTATATGCAAATACTGCCCTGAATTCTTATACACTAATGCTACTTTACCAAAGTGTGCAAAAGATCAGAATTTGGCAGCATGTGTCTGAGTCTCAATCGTATGTGTTATTGTTTCTATTTTATTTGATATTATTATTTTTACAGTATGTGTGTCCCTGGCATTTGTTATTTGACAGGAACGTGTGAAAGTTTGTTGTAGTGGACTAGGTTTCAACAAATTCTTTAGCATTACATTTGCACTTTAAGTAGTGATATCTGAACCACCTATTTCAATCAAATTTGTGTATAATCACATTAATTTAGCTTTTGGTATGTAGCCTAACACACTACTGTAGAACATATATTTTACGATATGAAAAAGTTTATATTGGATGATGATTTCATACACATACATTTGAAAAGGGGATGTGCTTCCATTTTGGGTTAGATATGTCAGATTATCTAACTTGCCACGTCGCTCTCCAGCAACTCCTTGTGTACAGATTGGACGCCTGTAAATTCAATCATGGAAATATAGTTTGTGAGCATAATTATCCCGTGCATGATCTGACTAAAGGCTTCCATGTTGGATGAGCAGTGTGAAATGAATCGGCCACCTCTGCGACATGTGGTTGGATGAACCATGTAAGCGCCCCTTATCCCGCATCTGTCCAAAATATTGTGGAGCTGCCGACAAGGCGGAGTCAGTAGGAATTGGAACCTCAATCATGAACATGTTCAGTTGTTGGGGAAAACAATATCTAACGCTTTATGCTGAAACAGAATTAACATGTATGAAAGGGTACAACCGCTTTGGAGGCGTCACATTTTTCATTGTGTGAACATTGTCAGTAACCGCTGTCAATCTTTTCCTTTCTACTTACTGCAAATATAATAGCAGTCATCAACCCTGAGACAACATTTTCCACTTAAGTAATGCTATCAAATAAGCAAAATGAGTTGTTGTGTGCTTGTGTGCATTAGAGGTGGAACCCGGTGGATGGCTTTACTGATGTACTGTTGCCTACTGACCGCTGGGCATGGAGTGACCTCATGGGTGTAACCCCCCAGCCGCTACACAGCTTTGAGCTGCCATCAGACAGTTGGGAGTGGGAGGGTGACTGGTTTGTGGACCAGGGCTCTGCTGGACGAGACCCCACTGAGACTGAGGTAGGAGACCTAGATTACATGGTGAAGCTCACCATTTCAAATAATACCTGTAAATGCTAATTTTTTATTACACTGTATCTGTAGAGCTGGGAGTATGCTGTGGACTTTCCTGCTAACTTCTCCAAAGAGAAAAAATGGAATTCGTGTGTTCGTCGCAGGCGATGGATTCGTGACAGGAGATACAAAGCCGGAGGCTCATGGACTAAGGTCAGGATCATAGAAATAGAAAGGCCATTGAATTGCTTGACGTGGTCATTCGATTAGTACAATTAGTAAAATGGCGATTGTTGTTAGTTGTCATGGTGACAACACGCAAATCGGTTTAATGCGGAAGTAGGCCACATCTTTGCAATGGAATGGTACAAAAAAATTGCTGCCACTCTGACCATTCTACTACATTGATTTTAATTGAAATGGCCTTTCTGTCCATTCTATTTCTATGGTCAGGACATAACTTGAACAATTTTGTACCTCACTTTCTCCTCTGTCAAGTGTGTCGTCTGCTTTTGTGTAGTTAGTTAGCCCCTGCTGCTCAAAGTTTTTGTTGTTATGTTTTTGTTGTTATGCCTGTTTTCCTTCTCCCCCAGTTTGTCATGTTAGCCCTATGATGCCTAGCCTGATCGTAGGTTTTTTATAATGATTTATTTGCAAATGAAAAGTTACAATGACCAAAGAATGTGGCCTTGCTGCACAGACATCTGGGATTGACTAAGGTCCCGTTTACATTCCGATAAGTTTCAGTTACATTTGAGACTGCCCGAGAATAGGTAGAGTTTACTGTTTGAATTTACATTGTCATGTCTTGAGATGACAATCACACATTTGAAACCAGCCCAGCCCATTGACATACACGTGAAGAATTTCTGCGGAATACACATTTCTCCTGCACTGTTTGCAAAGCCCCCATCGTTAGAAAACTTTTTGTGCACTACCGCTGGAGGTCACATGAAATTTGAGATAAACCCGCAAGTTTACACTAGAACGTCTCGTCTCGAGTTGTGCTAACAAATGTGGCTGAACTCTGTCTCCACCTCTTGCAACATGCTCCCCTCTAGGTACAGTAACTCACAGCCTCTACCCCTTCAGATCCCACTTGACCATCCCAAGAAACCCCCTCTTCCCCTCTGTGACATCAGCTGTGGGGGCTGGGAGATGAGTGAAAAACCCGGACAGTATCACTTCCTCTGGGGTGTCTCTCAACAAGGACAGGTCAGTACAACTGTCAGACTTATGGAAGTTCACTCTTCATACACAAATAGCAGACACTTTACGTTGTATGACTATGACATTTCTACATAATCTTACACTCCACACCTGATCCCTCTTTATTGTAATGGTTATAGTTGCCTAAATGCACATTGAAATGCATTTGACAATGGCAACTTTGTAAAAATGTTGATCTCTGCCAACACTTGAGGTTATTTGAGGGTATTTCCACATTGGGTAAAACATTTCTAAATTTAAGCACATTTTGTACATAATTCCCTATTAGTGTGCCAGTATTTTTTTTTTGAGATATACGACATTATACAATAAAAGTTGGGAGGTTTAATACTTATTTCCATATCCTTTTTATGCAACATTTGCCTGATTTCTGCAACCCATAGAAGAGATGCCCCACTAGTATATATTAGCAGATAACCAGTGTTTGTGTTGAGGTTTCAAAGCCTGAAATTCACTAATGCCAAAATCCATGCTCTATTCTAGCGCATTGTGAAAACTCATACGGTGGCACATCTTTCTACCACTGTCCAAACAATGAACAGAAAATAGACTACATGTGTCAGTATGGTCATAAGTGACAAGGCTGAGCAGTTCTGCAAAAACAGAAGTAGCAACCACATGACTAAGAGCAGGCTTGTGACCCAATTTTACAAACCAGTGACTAGCTGTCCCATTACATATCAGCCCGTCACATCAGCATTAACCTCGGACCAAAGGCAAGGAACACATACTATTATCCGACATATATATTATTCCGACATATATTATTATTATTATTAAACTTATAGCAAAACTTTGCCCCCCTACTCCTCCCAGAGTTTTAAAGTTACATACACGAGTAAGGTACCAAAACGTGCGGCTCGATACCGATCGAGTTGCAATTGTCTTGTGGAAGGTTTCATAAAACGATTCGCGAAATATTACCGTTTTCGTGGCGAAAAAATCCCATAGGAATGAATGGGCCGAAATTTCTGAGCGCTACTGCTCCCAGAGTTTTTATGCTACACACAAAAGCTAGTACCAAAACGTGAGGCTTGTTCCCCTTAACATTCCTGTCATTTCGTGAAACGTTTTCAAAATAATAGTATTAAAAAAAGTACCATAGGAATGGAGAAATTCTTCAGTGACACTACTCCCAGATTTTTTACACTACAGGCACAAAGGTACAGAAACGTGCAGACTACTAGTAGCGGCAAGAACACTTAACACAATTTCCCCAGAAATTGTACCTAATCTAGTTTATTATTATTATTTAATTTTATTTATTCCTTCAAAGAAAGAGTTCAGAAGAAAATAATGCATACTTTTTAAATTTTCTCCACCCCAAGTAACCCTACACACAACCTAATCCCTAACGTCCTACAAACACAACTGGACTTCCCTCCTCGAGCCCTCCCATTGCCCTTCTTGCGCAGTCTCCAATCCCTACACAAATAGCCCATCAAACACATAAACCGCATTCGAAATAATTATGCAAATTATTTTACACTGATTTTCCTAAATAGTCAATGCAAATGACAGTCAGTATAATTTTCAAGTCACCAACCATTAGGGTATAAATTGTATTTCATTGGACAACCACCCAAAGAAAACAGTATTTTTTTCAAAAAATAAACTCATGGATTTGTACTCTTTTGTTGCCGGTTTAGACCTTACTGACTGTGTGTGTTGCATTATTTTTAGGGGACAACAAATGTACACTGTTATACAAGCTGTACACTCACTACTTTACATTGTAGCAAAGTGTCATTTCTTCAGTGTTGTCACAAAGTTATAATCAAATATTTACAGAAATGAGGGGTGTATTGTGAGATACTGTACCTAATAATAAACAGCTGTGAGCCAATTGTGCAAATTCATTTGGGCAATCTTCATTAGGGACTCTACGAATAATCACCCTGTAATTTCTGTATGGTTCATTTAAAGTTAAATCTAAAAATGTTTAACCCCATTTTATCATGTAATTGTATAATGTGAAATCCAAGGTGCCAGGATAGAGAAAAATATGAAAAATAACAGAATATTGACCAAAGTGTTAGAATATTCACGTGCACATCCAGAATGTATCTTACATTCCAGAAATCTCAACTGACCTTATAAAAGGAAACATGCATAGGGTTTACTGTGAACATATCTTATAAACTGAGCAAAAAAAAATTGTCTTTTGTTCAGGATACTGTATTTGAAAGACTTCATCAAAGGTCAAATAACTTTACAGATCGTCATTGTAAAGTGTTTAAATGAAGATGCGCTTGTGGAACGGTCATTAAGACACCAACAGCTTAATGACGGTAGGCGATTACAGTCACAGTTATGAAAACTGAGGACAATAAAGAGACCTTTCTAATGACTCTGAAAAACACAAACAATGATGCCCAGAGTTCCTGCTCATCTGCGTGAACTTGCCTTAGGCATGCTACAAGGAGGCGTGAGGACTGCAGATGTGGCGAAGGCAACAAATTGCAACGTCCGTACTGTGAGACACCGAAGACAGCGCTACAGGGAGACAGGAAGGACAGCTGATCATCCTCAGTGGCAGACCACGTGTAACAACACCTGCACAGGATCGCTACATCCGAACACACCTGCAGGACAGGTACAGGATGACAACAGCTGTCCGAGTTATACTAGTAACACAATCCCTCCATCAATGCTTAGACTGTCCGCCATAGGCTGAGAGGCTGGACTGAGGGCCTGTAGGCCTGTTGTATGGCAGTTCCTCACCAGACACCACCGGCGAAAACGTTGCCTGTGGTCACAAACCCACCCATGCTGGACCCAACAGCACTGGCAAAAAGTGCTCTTCACCGTCGTGGGGTGGGGTGGTGTGGTGTGGTGTGTCACAGCATCATCGGACTGAGCTTGTTGCAGTTCCAACACTGTGTGTTACAGGGAAGATATCCTCCTACCTCATGTGGTACCCTTCCTGCAGGCTTATCCTGACATGACCCTCCAGCATAACAATGCCACCAGGCATACTGATCCTGCATATGATTTACTGCAAGACATGAATGTCAGTGTTCTGCCATGGCCAGCCAAGAGCCCGGATCTCAATCCCATTGAACACGTCTGTGACCTGTTGCATCCGAGGGTGAGGGCCAGGCCTTGGTGGAAGAGTGGGGTAAAAGCTCAGAGCAAGAACTGGCTAATGTTGCAGTCTGGTGCAGTCAATGAGGAGGAGATGCACTGCAGTTAATGCACCTGGTGGCCACACCAGATAGTGACTTATTTTGACGCCCCCCTTTGTGGAATAGAAATGCTTTTATTCCATTTCTATTGGTCTTTATGTTCATACAAATATTTTGTTTTTTACAATATTGAGAGGATGTTTCTTTTTTTTTCTGCGTTTATAAATTAACTACTTAAATGTAATTGTAAAATATGATCATAGATTGTTATCTTTACACTACTGTCTTAGGACATTTTAAGGCAAAATCCTTTTGAAAACCAGTGTTGTGCCTGTAAGCGTTCATTGAACAATAGTTCATGAACTCGTTCATATTTTGGGCGAACGTGAACTGAACGTAGTCTACTGTATTACTGCCTGATGAACGTTACGTTACTGTGAATTCGTTCATTCTGGTGTCTGTGAACGGCAAGCTCTCTCAGTTTAACGAATTTAGCAGTTGTATTGCAATTATTTCACGAACATGCTAGCAACTAAAGCTTGGTACTGTTGGAAAGATGAAGATCAGCCGACAAGAATGAGTTTTCTTGTTTGCTCATCCATGTGGGTTTATGAGAGCCGGAGCTATCGCGCCTCGAAGTTGGTCATGTTTTTTTGACTTTTGTCTTTTTTACTAAACACATTACAGACAGGAAGTAGGATGTGAAAAATGACAAAATAGCAACTCTGCAATTATGTAGCTCCACAATACCAACATGGTACTAATGTGGTTGGAAAGAGGGGGTTCCACTGATAAAATGATGCCAATGCAAATAATGAGGAGTGGTTTGTTTATGTGGATTAATGACAGCCGCAGATATCGCGTCTGAAAGTTGGGTACTTTTCACTGACTATATTTTGGTAAACTAAAAACATTACAGACAGAAGTCAGACAAAATTACAAAATAACATTTCTGCAAGGAGGTAGGACATTACCCTGCACTAAAACAGATTATTTTTTTAGGGGTTATGGGATAGCTGTTTATGTATAGGGAAATTGTAAATATATGTAGGCTCAAAAATGGGACATGAAGATGAAATCTGAGAGAGTTTCAGTGTTAAAACTGAAAAATAATAGCTGTTTGTGGTTCTATAAGGGCTGTGGCAATAATTTTGAAAAATAATAGCTCGCAGCAACATATGGAAAAAAATAACTAAAAATTAGTTCATTTTTTGAACTGTGAACTGAACTAGTTCATTTTAAAATTTGTGAACTGAACTATGAACTAGTTCATGTAGAAAGTGAACTTTCCCAACACTGGTAAAAACATCCAAGCAGAGTGAATATTTTTGAGAGCCACTGTAATTATCCTGCACACTTTGGTTGCCACCTCTCCATTCAGGTCTGGTTCAGGAGTGGCATGTTACCGAAGGTCCCAGAGGGACAGAGTTGGGAGGAGGTGGAGGCCCCAAGAGAGGTGGCCCAAATCTCTGCCGGGCCAGGGGACCTCCTCTGGGCTACACTCTGGGATGGACAGCTACTGGTCCGCAAAGGCATCTGTCTGGACAGCCCTACAGGTATGGTGGTAATATTAGGTGTAGGGGGGTTAGTGGTTTCCATACCTGATGAAGGTCTTTGACTGAAACGTTATTATTTAATAGAGATTACATTTGCAAGCATTAACAGGGTGACAGAGTTTTTGATTTACATTATTGTTCCCCTCTTCATGCACCTGTCCTCCCTCTGTCCAGGTGTGCCTACACTTGTTATAAATATGTGAACCTCCCATGTACTGTACAATGAGTAGCCGAAAGTATGTGGACATCTGACCATCACACCCAAACGATCTTGTTGGACATACTGTTCCAAATCCATAGGCATTAATATGGAGTTGGCCTCCCTTTTGGACTATAAAAGCTGCCACTCTTCTGGGAAAGCTTTCAACAAGATTCAGAATTGTCTGTTGGAATTTGAGTTCCTCCACACCACACTTGTTCAACCATGTATTTTCTGGACCCCACTTTGTGCACAGGGGCACAGTCATGCTGGAACAGGTAAGGGCCTTCCCCTAACTTTTGCCACACGTTGGAAGCACCAAGTTATCTTAAATTTATTTTTATCATGTACCATTAAGATGAACCTTCACTGAAACTAGCCCAAACACTGAAAAACAGTCCCAGACCATTATCTCTCCTCCACCTTTAGAAGGGGTGTCCACATACTTATGGTCATACAGCGTATGCACAACTTCAAGGCTCCCATGTTGAATGAGAAGTGTCATATGAATCGGTCGGCTTGGTCAAAATGTTTTTGGAGGAATTCTGTAATCAATCTTTGACCATCCCACACCTGAGGCTTTGCAGATGAGACCAGGCTTGAACTGGAATTGGACGTGAGAAATTAGATTGGGAGGAAAAATACTGGGAAAATGAATGCACTTTTTTCAAAAGCATGACTGAACGACACAGTATGGTACATTGTTTTCTCCTGTCAGGTTCATCCTGGGTAGTGGTGGATTCTCCTCCAATAAAGGAGGGTGGAGCCATTCACGTTGCTGTGGGGGTCAGCGTGGTCTGGGCGGTCACAAAGGACTACAAAGTAAGACAACGTCAACCTCTTCCTAGTGTAGTAAATTGTCATAGCTATGTATTCTGATAGTAGGAATAACACAATCTCCAATCACCTTTTTTAACATTCCTAAAGCAATTAGCTGCACTCTATTTAGCCAAATCAGACATAGTGTTTGCATACTTGTTTTCAATACATCAATCGATCATAAATGTTGAGCAAATGTGAAGGTGAAACAAAACAACACAAACAATATAAAAAAAACATTTCAGGCCTCTGCATGGCACAGATCTAAGTTGTTGCATTGCAGCGCAACTGCGTCACAGTCCTCAGGGTTCATATCCTAGTCACCACATTCCGACAATACCCAGGGGTCCAGCATGGAGTGGGGCAAATTTGTACAGAGCTGCTGAGGTTGGATTGATAAATATCTGGATCCTCTTTGTCTAGTGTATCCTTTTTGTAGGTCGTTAATCATGGTTGAATGAATGTATAGAGTCTCAGGGAGGGAAGGATACTGACAGGCACATTACATTCCCACAATGATGGACCCAGGCCTATGTTGGGCTCATTGGGCTTGGGTTGGATTGGACTTAAATCTTCAGACCCAATGAGAACTCTAGATTTATTACAGCAGATATCAAAAGTATATGCATCCCTATTGAAAATTAATCTGTTGTTAGGCTAACGGTTCAAATCGAGACAACTCAGATCATATCAATTATTTTTTCAGTTATTTTATTGGAATTTCACCAGGAACACCACCAAGATATGAAGTACAAATCTGCCAAAAACTGGTTGGATAAAGGAAGACCTGTCCTGGAAGGTCACCTACAGAGCCCAAACCTCTATCTTCAAAAAATCTGACGTACCTAAAGAGGGCTGTGCACAGAAGTTCTCTTTGGAAACTAGACTGAGCTTGATTTCTTTTGGATAGGAGTGTGGGATATAAATATAAAGTCCAGGGGGTTGATAGAGACCTATCCAAACTGACTCACTGCTGTAATCTAGCGAAGTTTGCTTCCACAATGTAATAAATAGTTGAGGGGTGTGAACTTGTGTAACCAAGGCATTGACAGTATTATTCTTCCAACATTTATATTTTAGTAATTCACAGTAGCAGATGCTCTTATTCAGTGACTTAAAGAAAGTACAGGAAAATCCCCTGGAGCAACTTGGGGTAAAGTGCCTTGCTCAAGGACAACACTGCATTTGGCCCACTCAGGAATCAAACTGGCAAGCCTGTCTCCCTAAACACCGAGCCGTCGGACACTAATAAATGGTCCTTTGGTTTTCCACTTCAGCACTTGTAACCAACAATATTTATGGAGACTGTAGTATTTATTGTAGACTGTAGATATTGCCTGCAGTGTGTATCAAGTGGGGGGGTGTTCACGTGACGCTCTTCCTGCTGTCCCAGGTGTGGTTCCGGAGGGGCGTGAACTCCCATAACCCCTGTGGCTCTGGGTGGGTCAGCATTGGTGGGGAGATGTTGATGGTGGATGTCGGGCTCAATGATCAGGTATGGAAACCCACGTCTGTATATTCTTTTTGGTTTTTAATTTATCCCTTTTTTTGACCAGGCAAATCAATGTGTATTGACAACAATGACCTGCCAGGAGGCAAAAAATACCCAAATAAAACAATCAGACAACACAGTGTACAATTGAGGACAGCACAGGACTAACAGTAAACTTTAAAACCAAGCACATAGAAAAATGTACAAAAAAGTTGGCTAGACTTTGTGAGGTCAGCCAAACTATTTGAATAACCTAGAGCAGCTGCCATTACTGCAGCCATAGTGTTTTATTTCTGTGACTGCAGCCATAGTGTTTTATTTCTGTGACTGCAGTAACAAATAAATCCAAAGATGCTTACCTCGGAAATGACTACAACCCTAGTTGAGAGCGCATTGAAACCAGTTCACCAATGGCAACGCATAATATTGGTATAGCTCTAAACTCCGCCCACAAGGAATGATTGCGTCAATTAGAATTGCAATCGCAAAAATGGAAAAATCCAGCGCAAGGGTAATGTACCCAAAGGTAAAAATAAAACTGCAGCCAAATCTTTTATTTGCAATAATATCTCATAAAACAGTTTAATTTTCAATATAAAAATGTAATAATATTTGGTGTTTTGTTTTGAATAATTTTTATTTGCATTACCAATACTTTTGTTATCTATTTTACACAAAAACAATTCCATACACATACTTTTTTTAAACTTTACTGTGATTGTTTAAATTATGTATTCAATATAGACAAAAATATGATTTGTGTGTTATTCATTTAAGCATTAGTCATTTACATTTTAGTCATCTAGCAGATGTTCTCGTCCAGAGCATCTTACAGTATTACATGGACAACCCCTGGAGCAACTTATGGTACAGGGCCTTGCTCAAGGACATTGGACTAGTCGGGAATGGAACCAACAACCTTCCGACTACAAGACCGACTCTCCAACCACTGAGCGGACTTCAACTGTTTAATGTTGTGACTTAATTGAAGCTCAGATAAAATTGACCAGAAATCCAGATAATTCCAAAGGGTTCAAGTTCCTTTTCTTGCGTCTGTACATTCTTAAATGTAATTAAATGCTTTGTATTTTAAAGGTGTGGGGAGTGGGAGAGGATCGAGGACTATATTTCAGGAAGAGTGTAACCCAATCACAACCCAGTGGGACAGGCTGGATACCTGTCTCTGCCCAATGGGGTCACAGCAAGGAGATTGCCCATCCCAGGTTAGTTATTTTCAGATTTACAGAGAATGTGTGGACTCACATTCTGGTGTTTTTCCATTGTATGGCTTTGTTTTATAGTGTTTTAATTTCAATGTAAATGGACCATGTTATAGCATTGTAAATGCATTTCAATGAAATTAACAGTACAATAGTCTTACCATGGAAAAACACCCCAACATGTTTGTGTCAAGTTTCCATTGAGACATGGGGTGTATAGTTAGATTCTCATTTACCCTCAGTAGTTATCCTTGTTCAGGGCTACACTTATAGTAATGCTTAACAGTACCATCTGACGTCTTAGTAATTTAGCGTACACTCTTCTAGTATAGTGAATTAGAGCAACTAGCCATTCAGTTACTCTATGCACAACATGCAGTTTGATGATTCAGTCTCCGTTGTCAACAGGTCTACTGACATTTTTGGAATTCCCAAATGTGGCCTCTTCAAAATCAATATCTTTTGATAAATCTCATTTTAATGTATTATTCACTGTGAAGTCACCAGATTGACATTAAATGAAAAGGGGAACAATTACGACATTCTATCATTTGTTTATGTACCTAACTCACTTGAAGTAATTTGACGGTCTCCCTCATCAGTCAGCTCTCACTCATGGAAGGCAGAGTTGAGCTAGCGCTACATGGCTACAGCATACGGCTATGGCTCTTTCCACTAATGCGCTAGCTACAGTTCAACTTGGGCATGTTTAAATCAAACAGTGACACAGAATATACGACGCAGGGTGTAGTGTGACAATTCATAGCTACTGCCAATTTCAGGCTTTAGCCTAGGGTTGCCAACTGTCCTGTTTTAGCCTTGAAGTCCTGTATTTTGGGCTAAATTGGTTTTATCCCATATGGGAAATCCCTTGACCCATATATTCATCCAATCACAGTATAGTTCAGGGTTATGACAAAAATACTACAGCCCCACCTAGAACAAAATATAAGAACACAGAAATCTTATTATGAATTGATTAGACAAATGAATTGCATTTGGTTTTCACCTAGACAATCTGTCAGGTTATGACCCTTCTTAATGTTATTGAGCTCGTTGTGCTGTTATCTGCATGTGTGAGAAACACTGAGTCCAATGCCTTAAATTATCAGTCTGGTCAGTGCTAGTAGTCATGCATCATACAGCTCATGTCAACCTGATAACTAAGCAACTAGCTACTGTAGCTAACTAGTGCTGTGACTGGTAAGTTATATTGTGTAGTAGATGACAAAATTAGGCAGGAGAAATTTAAAAGTGCACCAAGGAATTTGTTTATTACGATAGGTGGGTGCCCTAACTTGCAAACACGTTGTATGGGGTGCATATTATCCGTCATCTGCCTCCGTTGGAAGGTAAAGAGTGTAACTTTTATTAATATGGTCCAGCTAATGTTTTCTTAATGCAATACTTATGTCAAATAGGATAGCAGTGTAACATAATTATATTACTTGTATTGGCCCTATTAAATAAGTCTACTGGCTGGACCAATGAAGCTGCTAAATGCACTCAGTACGTGATGGACAAGATTAACATCGCTAATGTCAGTATGACTGAAACACTTTCCTTTGTTCAATTTTGAAAATGAAATTATACAAACCTAGTAAAATAGTCCTTGAGGATTTTCTACAGTAATAGGATCCTATTATATTAAATAGTTTTTTTGGATGGTATTGTAAAGTAATCTGTTTGGGCTTTTCTTAAATGATTTGCACAGGAATCAATCCAGTAATATTTTCTTGTCAAGTTTTTTAATAGGATTTTGATATTGTTGAAATGATTAGAAATCCAAAATGACTAAATAGGGAAACTACTCCCCCCTGTATTTGGTAGTGAGGAAGATGGCAACTCTAAAACCAGAACCTCCGTATTGGAATTGCCTGCAAATGAGATGACCCTAATGAATATTATTAGGAGGACACATTGAGATGACCCTAATGAATATTATTAGGAGGACACATTGAGATGACCCTAATGAATATTATTAGGAGGACACATTGAGATGACCCTAATGAATAATATTATTAGGAGGACACATTGAGATGACCCTAATGAATAATATTATTAGGAGGACACATTGAGATGACCCTAATGAATAATATTATTAGGAGGACACATTGAGATGACCCTAATGAATAATATTATTAGGAGGACACATTGAGATGACCCTAATGAATAATATTATTAGGAGGTGTTACGTTCCCACCCCCTACCCGCTACCGGCGGGAAAGCAACCACCCGTGACTGAATGCTATGTCTGGAACGGCAATGTAGGTGCAAGTAGCGTCGACCCATAAACCACACAGAACACATATATGGAGGTTAGCCACGCCTTGCGGGCATGTAATTAGCCAGAGACAAACAATAATAATCATAACAACAAACCATAAATCATAGTTCACCTCCAAACAATCATTCAATACTTAACATTTACAAAACACAAAAACTGAAGGA
>JACXGM010005230.1:21943-35716 GCA_016801145.1 Umbra pygmaea
CACTGACCTGACTGCTACATAAACTAGGGTGACAACCACTCGCCTCTAGCCTAATGTGTATAACAAAGTGCTCCTACGGGTGAGAGTAAACCCCGGGGTATCTTACCTGGCCCTTCTTTCTCTATGGCACATGCAAACACACAGGAAGGACAACACAACAATGAAGGTAGCAGGCTTAGGCAGGGCAATCAAAACATGACCCGAATGAACTTGCTCTGTACTAAAATACCTAGCCCACCACAAAAACAGTGTCTGACAACACACAGCTCTGTAAAAACAGTTGTTCATTCGCCCAAAGAGTCAGCCCCCCCCCCTTCTCCAGTACACCAGCTCCTTTTGTGTCAGCCCCGACAGCTTCTCAATCAGCTCCAATCAGCCAACCCACCAACGAGCTGCACCTGCGAGCAGAGAGAGAGAGAGAGACTTTCATAGAGTGGGAAAGAGAGAGAGACTTTCATAGAGTGGGAAAGAGAGGTTAAGCATAATAAGGCAAACTCTTATACACTTCCTTACCAGCAGCAAATACATACGGACGTAACAGGAGGACACATTGAGATGACCCTAATGAATATTATTAGGAGGACACATTGAGTTTTGTATAAAAAATCAGGATGTGTCTCTGAAGACTCAATCACTCCTGTTTATTTACAAAGCATTTCCAGCATAGTCTAACATCACTTGATAAAACTAAAAATGCTTCTGAGCGATTACCACAAAGAAGTGGAATAACAGGGCTTGAATACGTTTTTTAAAGGTGTACTTGAACAAAAATGTCTGCTTGTATTTACAGTATGATTTGTTTTGACAATGTTTTTTTTAAGGACTGCTCTGTTAATTTTTTTGTTATTTCATAAATACAGTTCAGCAAATTTCTATTTAATCAACCCAATTGAAATCCTCCAGAATGTGATCAAATAGAAGATGGATGCTTACATTTTTGCAGCAGCAGTAACATAGTCACCCAACAACGATGTGAATGAATGACTGGTGGAGAGCATGACCATATGCTATTATTAT
Source organism: Umbra pygmaea (assembly GCA_016801145.1). Lineage (NCBI taxonomy): Eukaryota > Metazoa > Chordata > Actinopteri > Esociformes > Umbridae > Umbra > Umbra pygmaea. The sequence continues at coordinate 22,961 of JACXGM010005230.1, forward strand.
TATTAGTATTATTGTTATTATTCCACCAAATATTTATTTCTGAACTCTTCCTAAGTTAACACATTGGTATTGTGTTGTTTAAAAATGAATATGATCTTTGCATTATTTGAGGTCTGACAATACTGCATATTTTGTCTATAATTTGGCTGTTTAAATGAAATGAAATTAAAAAAAACTTTAGATATGATTCTTCTCCCTTTTGTTTCTGATGTCCAGTGCTGGTTGTGAGTTCAAAGGACAGGTGACTGAGCCTTCACAGGGCTCCGTTCTGACCTGCGACGACTCCGGGGACACCGACCCACCTGCAGGTGGAGGGGAGCGGCTTCTCAATGACACCCCAGGGCCAGAGTTCACTCCCACCCCAAAACCCTTCATCCCTACAAGCGACAGCTTCATCTCCAGCCTGGTGGCTGACCGCGAGCCCCTTAGACCCCTCACCCCTACTCCGCTACCCCTCACTTCCCTGGGGCCACCCCAGGGGGAGGACAGTGAGGCCACCCCAGCCCCTATGTGCAATGTGGACCTGGAGGTAGCCCAGAATCTCCAGGAAGAGTGTCCTTCTCTGGGCAAAGCAGAGGTCATAGAACCTGGGTGTTCAGTGGCAACATACGCCCTGGGCCTGGAGCCCGGTGTGGGTGTGGAGGACGGGCCAGTATGGGCCTGGATCTCCGGTGGAGCCTGCGACATAGATCATAAAGCTCAAATCAGCTGGCTTACCCCCTCAGGTATGAACATATCTACACTCAAGTTGTCAATTAAATTTAAAAAGTTTTATTTTATTGTGTTTGTATATACAGATGTGGATTTTGCCTTGTCTGACTTTGTCTGGCCTCTATGTTGCAGACCCATGTTCTACTGCCCTTTCCATTGCCCCTGTGGAGTTAGAAGCATCGCCAGAGGTTAGGGCGAAGGCCACCACTGCCAGCAAGGAGCCCGTAGAACGGAGCACAGTAAGATTTGATTTGTGTTTCCATATTCTTCAGTCTGTCTCTCATAGAGTCCCGTCTCTATTCCGATATTTTGTTTTTCTTTCTCTCCTGTGCCCGTACATCTTTCTATTTATCTCATTGTTTCTGTGTACCTCTAGTGTCTATCTATCTATTTTTTTTGTCTTGTTTGTCCTTCAGTCTGTCTGGGTGTGTAAAGGCAGCATGCGCTGGTGGAGGGACTGGAAACCATATCGCTGGGTCGATGTGGGCGTTGCCCTGGAGCAGTCCACCGACGTTACAGGCAAGAAGGATGCCATCTTCTTCATCTACTACACCCAGTACGATGAGAAGAAGGTGACTTACTTGGAAGACATCTTTCCTGATGAATTCCCTAGAATTAATCCAACCAGGTGGGGTGGTAATATTATTATTTCGGTCAGGGTGCATGTCTGGTCCTGAGTCAGAAGCTTAGACAACAAGCTTTGGCACGACAAGAGACTCTGTTACTGGTCTAATTCATTGGATGCTGGTTATTTTGAACCGTTGAATCATTGGTTAAATGTTTTCGTCATGGTTACAACTCGTTTCCCTCTCTCACTCCCACTCTCTCACTGGCTTGCTCTCTCAGTATCTCCAAGTGTTTATAAGTGAGGTGACGGCGCTGGTTCCTGTGCTGAGGGAGAACTCCCATCATGCATTTGCGGTGTACACTGCAGAGAGGACGAAGAATCGGTGGCCGCTGGTCCTAGCGGCACAGACTGAGAAGGACAAGACCGACTGGGTATGACCTCTGTGTAGATGCTACGCTTGCAATTAATAGTGTATTCATAAAAGATATCATAAGCAGTAGTACACTGTGGGATACATATTGTCCATTAATATTAATAAGCACACCAGGGCTACTTGGGTGGGGTGTTTGCGAAAACCCACCCACTGAAAACAGTGTTCAGTCGGGGCTATATGGAAGCGTACGCAGTATACTTTCAACTTGTTTTCAGTAGTCAATATTGCTAAAGTTTTAGTTTTACATTTTAAGTGCAGTTTTTTGCTTGGCGGGAGGGACTACAAACTATGAAAACGAATGGCCACGATAAATACAAATAAATACACCAGTATAAATATTTTTTGAATATTCCTATAAACGAGCAGTATGCAATATGCTATGACTTAAAATTGCATTTGGCTAAAAGGCACTCAAATTAATGTTGCCAGTGCAGAATATAGACACATTGCTCATGAAACACAAGGCTTAGACTAATGATAGGCTAGCTATCTCTTTCCATGCGGCTTCGCAATAGTGCACTGTCTGGGTGCCAGAATTCTCCACACAGTGAAATGTTTGCTGGTAACCAACAGGAGCGCATTAAGTGATAATGTTTGGTAAGGCTTCGCAAACATTTTACCTTTATCAGGCAAAACCATGTTAAATAGATATGGCTTTTGGCCCAGTCTAATGGGCTATGCATAACCTATATACCGATATACACTGCACAACATTTTAAGGAAACACTAAAATAACATGTCGGGTCTCGATGAACAAAACATATTTAAGATCAAAATCTTTACTGTACATTGTGTAATTCTTTGAGAACAAAATGACATAACAGTGGTCAATTGAAACCAAATTCGCCAACCGGTTGCAGGCTGGAGATGGCGGATGGTGTCCTGGGGGATCTCCTCTTAGACCTGGATCAGGGCATCGGTGAGCTTCTGGGCAGTCTGTGGTGCTACATGGCGATGTCGAATGCACCAATACATAATGTCCAAGAGGTTCTCAATTGGATTCAGATCTGGGGAATGTGAGGGTCAGTTAATGGCATCAATGCCTTTGTCATCCAGGAACTGCCTCCACACTATGGCCACATGAGGCCATGCATTGACCTGCACCAGGAGGAACCCAGGGCCCACTGCACCAGCGAAAGGTCTGATGATGCGTCAGATGATTTTATTCTGGTACCTCACAGCAGTCAGTGTACCGTTGGCTAACCGCAAAACAGGTTATGCTGGATGATGTTGCAGACCATGGCGTCTCCAGACTCTTTCACATCTGCCACATGCTCAGAATGATCCTGCCCCATTCAACAATACCCCATTCATCTGAAGAGAACAGAGCGCAAATGGTGCGTTCTCTGACATGCCAGTCAAGCTCCACAGTGCAGTGGGTCAATAGGTGGTCTAGCAACTGGAAGGTTGGTGGTCGATCCCCGGGTCCTCCTGACCAAGTGTCGAGGTGGCCATGAGCAAGACACCTAACCCCAGTTGCTCCCGACGAGCTGGCTGGCACCTTGCATGGCTGACACCACCGTCAGTGTATGAATGTGTGAATGAATGGGTGAATGTGAGGCTCTATAAAGCGCTTTGGTGGCCATTGGTCAGAAAAAAGCGCTATATGAAATGCAGTCAACATATTTTTTACCATTTACCCACTAAAGCACTAAACCCTTATGAAGTTTGTTTCTGACAGTTTGGTCAGAAACATGCACACTAATAGCCTGCTGGAGGTCATTTTGTAGGGCTCTGGCAGTGCTCTTCCTGTTCCTCCACACACAAAGGAGCAGATACCGGTCATGTTGCTGGGGTGATTGCCCTTCTACGGCCCCTTTCCTGGACTACCTGTGCAACCTGAATGGACTGCCGGTACCTCATGCTACTAGTAGTGACAAGGACAGTAGCAAAACATCCATCTTCCATCAGTCAGGAAGGTTAAGGAGAAAGCAATTGTCTGTGGCCACCACCTGCAAAATATTCATTTTTTAGGGTTGTCTTGCTGTTGCCTCCAGTGTCACTTTCATTTGTACCAAAACAGGTGACAGTGATTCACAATCTGTTATGATTCCTAACTGAACAGATATCCCAGAAGTTTAATTGACTTGGTGTTGTACTGTGATTGCGTGTTCTCTAATTTTTTTTTTAGCAGTGTACATTTTGTTCATCATTGGAAAAGTTGACTCCACTGGAATAATCATTTTGAAAAACCAAGATTATTGTTTGCATTCAAGTTTGTTTAATTTATGGATTTTTGTCTTTAAATGTTTTTTAACATTGAAACAGGCAGTCCAATTGTGATCCAGAAATTTTCATCTGACTGGATACTTTTCCAAAGACATCAATTGTATACCATTTTCTATAATATATTTTTGATATATTGGTAAGAAGCACCTCGACCATTACGTTATGCAACGACGGATGGATGACACATTGTTTATTTTCTACTTTGTATACTTAAGTACATTCAAGATCACATATGTACTAGTGAGACATCAGTACATTTAAATTCACTTTTACTGGAGTTGGTTTTTAACACAGTATCTCTACTTTTACTCCAGTGTCATCTCCAGGACTTTACACTTGTGCTTATTGTTAGTCATACTTCATGTATATGTTGTGGATATAAGTAATATATACAGTATTCTGTTAGTGGTGACTTAGCCCTAACTGAACGTACACACTGCCGCAGACTTGAGCTTCAAAAGAAGCTCTGGACGCCCTGTCAAGGATGCTTGTCAAAAAAGTATGGGGAAGCTTTAGACTCTTGGCAACTTTGGCCGCTCTGACGTGGCAGGACATTCACATCAAGCAAGGAAGACTACCAGACGTACTTAAATTCCCATTGGTTGACTGTCGTTTACCGCTGAACATAGCTCATTACCACAAAGTTGAACAAATATCAACTTTTCGGCTTGACGCTCGTGTTGCTCAACACGCCCAAAACGTGACGCTGACGGTTTTGCCGATCCTTGCAGCTGAGAGAAGCCGGCTTCCATTGAAAATGAATGACTTCCGGTAACTTTGAAGCTCAAGTCTCATAGGCGTAGATTATGGTGGGGATGAGTCCCCACCAGATTTCGTCATGAGTCATTTTGTCCCCACCACTTTTATTGAGAAAAAGACCCGGTGCGGGGTGGCAATCGGGAGAGTCGGGTGTTTTGCGGCCGCTAGGTCCGGTCTGATACTAGTTATACCTGGTCTAAACGGTGCAGCCTCTGCTCAGCCCATAACGTCGGCCGCAGCACCGAGCCCGAGCTCGGGGGGGGGGGGGGTATTTTCAATGGACGCGCACGTTTTTATTTTCTATATATTTGTAGGGATGGAGATTTCTGCTGATTTCACTATTAGATTGTTTACTTGATAGGCCCTGGGTCGGCAAATATTATTTTAGTCGAGCAGCCACTTGGCTGTGTGCGATCTGGTGCCCTGTATCACTTATCCAAAATAGTGCAAAACTAATAAAAATGTGTTTGAACAAAGGTGCTTTCCAAAATTATATTGAATAAAAGCAAAGCATACAATGTAACCTCAAATACTTTTATGTAGCCTGTTTGTTTTTTTACTTTGTTGCACACTGCACATGTCAGCGCAATTGCAGCCGTTGTTACGTTCACTATAACCTGTACTGAACTTTAAATATACTGTTGTTTTTAAACCTTTAGCAAAAATGCCTTCGATGTCCTTTGCTTTGCTAATTTAAGTCTAACACTAACAAAGCCACAATTTACATTTTGTTGTTCAATTGTTAATGTTCTTAATACTTTTTTCACCAGTTCAAACTATCATGCACTTTTTTTAAGTTTAAATGATCTAATCACAATGAAGTCATTATGTTATTACCTATAGTCAAATACTTCTGTGTGAATCTTTGTGTAGCCTATGGTGCGCATTAGTCAACTAAAATTTGAATGCAAAATGATGTTGATTATTCTGTATGGCTATTGGTAGCTACTTATTTCTTTCTTTAATTTTTCATATACAATGTACAGAAAGATGATTTTACAATCTACATTAACAATAAAAAATAAACAGCTGTTTCTCCACTGCAGGAGCAACATTTCAGGAAAATGGACAGTGCAGCGGCCTTTCACCTCACAACACAACATAACAACACAAATTAATCAACTTTGACAGTATCCTACATAATGCCAATCAGATATAGCCTACTAAATACTGTACTACACAGTTTACATGATAGCTGCCTGACATGCAGGCTGCATGTCAATTTCCTTTTTAAGTGCAGAGGTTTTCACAAACCAATGAAATCCATTTACAATATTTTAATAAAATTAAGAACAAACACCCTTTTATTTAGATTCATGATTTAGGTATAATCAAAACGATATGTTTTTATTATGGTAGCCTATGGATAAAAATGTGGTACAAAACCAATAAGGTGGGATTGGTGACAGGCTCGTCAGTTAAAAAAAGACTTGTCTGTCCAGGGCGGGCACAGTTGACCCTAAAGCCTGCCCATAACGCCGGGACTACACTACTGCTACGCTAGCACCCCCGTCTACGAAACTGTACCCAACCCTTCTGAAAATGCACTTCTGACAATGTCTTTGTCCCCACCACATTTCAAACCAAACTGACACTTGATGTCAAGTCTGTGGCGGTGTGTACGTACAGTAAGGTACAGAACTATAGGCCAAATCTTAATTGAAGCGACTCAGTTTGTGTGATTCTATGTTTTGATGATTATCCGGTAATGTCTATTAAAGTGGCATTTTTTGTCAGATATGTTTTCCTTACAGAATGTACCATTGGCCTTATATCTGAAGGGGTGTTTCTGTGTTCCCTGCACAGTTGTCTCTGTTGGCTGTGAGCTGCTGTGAGGCCAGAGGGCTCAGGGGACCCCCCTGCAGACAGGCTCTGTGGTCAGTCACCTCCAAGGGGGATGTGATGGTCCATGAGCCGTCTCCTTACCTAGAGGCCCCGACAAACACCTTGCCTTGTGACATGATGTGAGCTTTATCGTCAACTGCATGTTCTATTATCCACACGTTGATTTTTACATTTACCCACATAATTTACCATAGTTCTACACATGAAAATCCCTTTACCTGAGGCGGTTGCTCATATGTCTCATACAAACCCATTATTTAATTCTGCCCAGTCTAGAGTTTGCATTGCCAACATACATTGATTGAAACTGTGACGTCACTATTGCAAGAGCTGCATTGCAAGTGAAAACATCTTTGATACGTCCTCATAAGATATCCATGTTGAAGTATCCACAGATACTGCGCAGTGCATCTGGATAGTGTTCACAGCGCTTAACTTTTTCAACATTTTTCTATGTCACACTTTTGTTCTGAAATGGATTAAATTAGTTATTTCTCTCAGAATTCTACAAACAATACCCCATAATGACAATGTGAAAAAAGTGTTTTTGAAATCTTAGCAAATTGGTTAAAAATAAAAAATGAAAAAGCACATGTACATTAGTATTCACAGCCTCTGTTCATTACTTTGTTGAAGCACCTTTGGCAGGAATTACAGCCTCAAGTCTTTTTAAGTATGATGCTACAAGCTTGACACACCTGTTTTTGGGCAGTTTCTCCCATCTATCTTTGCAGGACCTCTTAAGTTCCATTAGGTTGGATGGGGAGCATCGGTGCACAGTCATTTTCAGATCTCCCCAGAGATGTTCAATCGGGTTCAAGTCTGGGATCTGGCTGGGCAAATCAAGGACATTCACAGAGCTGTTGTGTAGCCACTCCTTTGTTATCTTTGCTGTGTGCTTAGGGTCGTTGTCCTGTTAGAAGATGATCCTTCGCCCCAATCTGAGGTCCAGAGCGCTCTGGAGCAAGTTGTCAGCAAGGATGTCTATGTACAATCTGCATTAATCTTTTCCTCGATCCTGACTAATCTCCCAGTTTCTGCCGCTGAATAACATGCCCACAGCATGATGCTCCCACCACAATGCTTCACTGTAGGGATGGAATTGGCCAGGTGATGAGCGGTGCCTGGATTCCTCCAGACATGACACTTGCTATTCAGGCCATAGAGTTCAATTTTTGTTTCATCAGACCAGACAATTTAGTTTCTCATGGTCTGAGTCCTTCAGGTGCCTTTTGGCGAACTCTAGGGGGGCTCTCATGTGCCTTTAACTGAGGAGTGGCTTCTGTCTGGCCACTCTACCATACAGACCTGATTGGTGGAGTGCTGTAGAGATGGTTGTTCTTCTGGAAGGTTCTCCTCTCCACAGAGAAACAGTGGAGCTCTGTCAGAATGACCATCACCTCCCTGACTAAGGCCCTGCTCTGCCGATCGCTCAGTTTGGCCGACTCTAGGAAGAGTCCAGGTGGTTCCAAACTTCTCCCATTTATGGATGATGGAGGCCACTGTGCTCATCGAGACCTGCTATGCAGTAGATATTTTTCTGTACCCTTCCCCAGATCTGTGCATCAATACAATCCTGTCTCTGAGGTCTACAGACAATTCTTTGGACTTCATGGCTTGGTTTGTACACTGTGATATGCACAGTTTTTTTCAATCAACTGAATTTACCACAGGTGGACTCCAATCAGGTTGTGTAAACAGCCCAAGGATGATCAGTGGATACAGGCTACAGCTAAGCTCAATTTTTAGTGTCATGGCAAAGGCTGTGAATATTGATGTACCTGTGCTATTATTATTTTTTTAAATAATTTTGCTAAGATTTCAAACACACTTCATTCAGATTGTCATTATGGGGTGTTTACAGAATTTTGAAGGATATAGTGAATTCCATTTCGGAATAAGAATGTAACCATCACAAAATGTGGATAAAGTGAAACGCTGTGAATACTTTCCAGATGAACGGTACCAACATATTTTAGAAGCAGACACTGAGCTAACCCCACCTTCCCACGTCACATAACCACAAACTGGATTTCTGTTTTTGTGTGTCACCCTTTATCAGTTCACTTAAAGCACACTCGTTGTCTCTCACTCAGTCACTCCCTCACTTTCATTCTGACATTCTTGCTTTTGCTCTTACTTCCTTCCCTTTTTAACATTACTTTTAATGAAAATTGTCCTTCTTAGTAGTTATATTTTCTTCCTAATGCTGGAATCACACCAGGCACGGCAAAAAAAATCACTGTTACGGCACTGTCACGCGGACACACTTGTATACCGCAATCAACATCGTAATCAATCTTCCGTGTCTTTAAGATGGAGGACAACATTGCATACCACTGGCCTCCTCCAGCAAGGTGACTGGCAGGAGCTTTTTCAGTTTAGTATTCATTGACAATAGTTTGTGTGACCAAATCTACTGAGCTGTCAAACCTTTATTGCAATTCCATAAACCCGTAGGTGAAAGCAACATACAAGCTTTTCTACGGGGGTACATCAACTTCCAGTTCTGGTGGACAATTTCAACTTTTGCGACATGCAATTTGCCGGATCCAATAGATTTGCTGCAGCGGTGCGGATTGCTTTCTATTGAAATGAATGGAATTCCACTGGAACGCAACCACTTCGCCGTGCCTGTGATTCCAGCATAACACACTAGTGATGGATGCAGATGAGCTAACAAGCTAACGCTTAAGAATAAACTGTTGTTTGCCTAACAATCAGTGTTGGGTATAGTTACTTTTAGGAGTACTTTTTAGTTACTTGATGAGTTCACAAGTTTTGGGAAGTGCCTATTTGAGACAAAATCATCAGGTAAATGGAGTTCATATCTTACTGGTGAACATGATTTATATGTTCTTTACTCTTTCTATTTGTTTTATAGGTCACTGTAAAGAAATGAACTCCATTTACCTGATAATTTTGTCTTAATTAGGGACTTCCCAAAACTTGTGAACTCATCAAGTAACTAAAAAGTACTCCTAAAAGTAACTATACCCAACACTGCTAACAATGCACATAAGTCACATGACTGGATCTAAGCTGCCACTAACTTCTTTTTGCTAACCTGAGCATATTGCTTATTACTTTAAGTGTGCTAATGCTTGTCTCTCTGCTGCTTAATGCACTGTCTGTGTGCTAACCGCTACATCCACTAACCGCTAGCTGTACAATCTGATTCTGGTGCAGGTTTTGGCTTCAGGTCCCCGGCCACCTGCGCTGTGTAGAGTGTAACAGTCTGGGTGTGGTGTGGGGGATCGGGTGTGACGGCACTGCCTGGGTCTACTCTGGCTCAGGCCGCACTGCCGGGGAAGTGTCCAATCAGGGTAATTAAAGACCCTCAGTCTTTTGCACCCCCAAGTCCTGTGTTGTGTTAATTTGGCCAAAACCGACAATGAGAATTTCCATCTTTCATTGCAGGGTATTGTGAAATATTACATTGTATTACCTAATGAACACACTCATGGTGTTTTTTAAATATTTTTTACCCAAGTAATGTCATTTGATATTAATTATTGATGAAAACCATCAAGCAATGAGTGTATTAACATGCACAGTAATACTTAGATATTAAACAGATTATAACAGTAGCCTGTGGATCAAGGGCGTAGGTTTGTGTTCCATAATGGGGGGGTCGGGGTCCATTGGTCGATTTTGACTTTGTATTTATGGGGATCAAATTATCATGTCTGTAATATTGGGTGGGTCCCCATAAATCTACACCCTTTCCGTGGATAGTTTGTCATGTACACACTTGACTCTGTTTATGTTAATTCGCGTAAGATCAATGTGGAAGTTTGCATATGCCAATTATCTTTAAATAAGGACAACTACACTCCTGAAACTTGAAAGATGGTTATTTATATGGGATGTGCTTGTATAGAATCAAATGACCATCTGGGAAATAATATGGTTTCTTTGTCTTTATATTGAGTAGTGACTTTCTGCATCTTCTTACAAAACCAAAGTTCTATCCAGGAAGTTATTTGAATTGGATTATTCACAGTAATTATTATAGTGTGTTAACATACCCACTGTATCTATGGCCTTGTAGGCTCCAGTTGTTCGCTCTTGTTCTAGATTTTTCCGTTTTGTGTAAACCGTACCTTTGCTAGCCCTGTAATAAATTTACTTATGTACTACCATATCAGAGGTAGTTGAAATCTATTACATGTTTAAACCCAATATTAGTCTTCATATTCCATAAAATAAAACACACTGAGTAGCTGCAGTGCCAAATTTGCATTGGTGATTTCATTGTAATGCTTCAGCATTGCATGCATGTCACACTGCTCCAAAAAATAAGCAAATATACCAATGCACAAACAAACCATAAAAAAGAATATGTCAAACTTCTAACACCATTAATCATTTTGTTTGTGCTGTTGTTAATAGCCCTATCTCCATTAAAACTTTAGTGTCCACACGAGGATATTTCTATTCAGGTTAGGCATTTGAACTTGACTTACAATCCACTTACAACAGGAAAGGTGTCCACCATCCCCTAATTATTTGGTGGCTTGGATGTGTTTTTGAATTGAGGGTTGTTTCAAATTAAACTGAAGTTATAAATGTGATGACATTAATATGTAATTTCAACAGATTTCTCATCTTAATTTATATTGGACTGCTTTTAGTGCATCTACTGACAAGTCACTCACTTGTATTAATTTTACAGTCAGAATTTTGGAGTTTAGGTTTATTTATTTTTCATTTAAGAATGCATTTGTTTTCATCAAATATATTTTCTATGTGACATGCTATGCCAGTTACGGACACACTGTCACCTACAACAAGATAATTGCCTCCCTTGATAATGTAGATAAAATGAATTCCTTATTGTTTAAATATAAACTCAGCAAAAAAAGAAACGTCTTCTCACTTATAACTGCTTTCATTTTTCAGCAAACTTAACATGTGAAAATATTTGTACAACTCAGACATGAACTGAACAAGTTCCACAGACATGACAAAGAATTTTAAGACCTTTCCGTGTCCTTTTGTGGCTTGCATCACTTTTGTCATGTCCATGGTCAGAAAAGTCCAGACTTCTAGTTCAATGGATTTTGAAGTGGTGGTTTAAGGAGTATTAACAAATAAAATATATAAAAAAATAATAAAGTAAATGAATGGGTAATGTGTGTACAATAAGGGGTACTGAAAGGGTAAAATCCATTAAATAATGCAATATCCATTAAAACTACCCCTTAACCTTTCATTTATAATATTCTAAATCTAACCTGTCAAATGAATGAACCAATCAATTTGTTTACATTTCTTATGAATGACACCTTAATTCCTATTACAAAGATTAGTCCTGATTTCAGGGGTAGTTTAAGACTAAATGTATTATATTGAGGGGTTCAAGTGTCATAGTGACAAACAACTATTTTAACAAATTCTCACATTTCATTATTGGCTACTTACGACCAGTGGCGGGCCGTGCATTTTACACCTAGGCCTTCACTATCTTCCCAAAATGAAAACGGATTATAATAACCTCACAATGACATTCTAGGGCTATAGGTTATTGTCATTCGGCATATAATGCACCCCATATTCATAGTAAAGATACGTTTATTCCACTCGATCAAGGTTATTTAACACGAGGCTCAACATCTATGAGACTTACAATACACTAATTGACCCGACACGACTGAAACCATAAGAATGTAACACTATGCATTATTAAACGCACATCCAGGTTTACCACGCACACTCAAAGGCACAGCCCACTAAGACCCCTGAATCTGAACCACAGACCTTATATATACGATCTGCACATGCTTCACACCAGTAGTGATCTAAAACAAGCAGTAATAATTAACAAGTATCAACAGGTCTGGCGCCAGGATGAAGTGTGTCTGTATATCTCCCCCTACATGAATACAAATACAGTACATGCACTAAACCCCGTTAAGAACCTTTAAGGCTAGGGATGGGCCGATAACACCTTTTATGGAACGAGTACAAGTACAGAGTATTTCATTTTGGGTACTTGCTGATACGAGAACCGATAGGAGAACTTTAATGAACTATGCAAAATGTCACATTTATCAAGCTAAAATCTGCTATATCTTAGATGTTGATCAGCCAATTCAAATGTAGAAAAATAAATATTCCTACATGTCCAGAAGAACATCATTTACATTGCAGGTCAAGAATGTGTAATATTTATTAGATGTCAATAATTAAGTGAGAGAAACACGTT
>JACXGM010005231.1:0-20369 GCA_016801145.1 Umbra pygmaea
TAAACAGCGATCAATATTAACCAAATTTATCTCTCAAATTGCTCATCATAACCACTGAAAATTATAAAAACAACTAACCCAAATTCCAATTATTTTATATTTTTTTTATTTCGCTGATCCGAAAAATGATCCGATCCGTGACTCTGATCCGAAAACCGATCCGATCCGTGAGTTTCATGATCCGTTGCACCCCTACCAGTAACTTATTACGCGGGTCTTTTGGCAATTCTTTTCTGCTTCCATGGCTCAGTATCTAGCCTGCTCAGTGCATCCACGTGAGAGCTAACAAACTCATTGACTATTTCTACACAGACACTAATTGCAATTTAAAATGCCACAGGTCTGTGAAATCAATTGCCCTTTTAACCTGTGTTTAATCTTTTGTTTCTGTAACAAGGCTAAACATTCAAGGGTATGTAAATTCTTAATTAGGCCCATATGGGTGATTTCTGTTATCAGTATGCTTTACAAAGGAAACGTGTCAAATGTTTTTCATGTACTTTGTCTCAGCATAATGTATCTAAACGTGAAACTTGTCATTCTACTATATGTTGTGTTTTTTGTACTAAGAGTGGTAAAATATTATATTTTGGTCTGAATAGACTGGTGAAGCATCACAACATAGTGGCGTGAATACACTGGTGAAAAAGTACCACATACTGGTGTGAACAGTACCAAAGCGAAAAAACTAATGCAAATAAAATACAAATACATTTGGCATTAAATACATTGTTAGTTTTTTTGCCATTATTGTTTAGGTAATATATACAGTATATTAAGTTATTATATGTTTAGACTAACCTTATTAGGCCTTGTCTCTTCCAGGTAATGAGCACCTCCACACCTTGACCAGCATGGGGCCAGTGAACCTGAGAGTCGACCTGCGTTCAGACAACCACTTAGCCTTCGCTCACTACACCAATTTCACCATAAACTCAGAAGCCCAATACTATGCTATCCAGGTGTCTGGCTATACTGGCACAGCAGGTAAGAGGTCTCAGTGGAAAAAGACTGATTCCAAAGGTGTACAGACTGTCCATGTACACTAGCTAAGACAGAAGTTTAGCAAATAGCCCAATAAAGCAGGGTAAAGTGTCAATAGTGTGGAGAGTACATCCAACCAAATTAAAGGTATAGAATGTGAATATCCTCCATAAAGCATTGATATTTCCTATTTTGTTTATCCCCCATCACATCAAAAAGGGGACTCTATGAAGTACCACAACGGGCGTCCATTCTCTACCAAAGATAAGGACCCTCATCCCCTGGGAATCCACTGTGCCAGGGCCTACATGGGCGGCTGGTGGTACAAAAACTGCTACAAGACCAACCTCAATGGCCTTTATGGCACTGATAGCAACAACCAGGTACCTTTGTGTTATTTCACTGTAACACAACTAAATAACTAGTCAGTGCATTTTGAGGCAGCGGGATATTTTTCATTCTTAATTTAAAGATACCCTAGGTAAATTTCCATTCATTTGTCATGGCGGGGTGAATTTTACATAGATTAAAAAAAATAATTCTATATGTTTTTACTGAACACAGGAGCAATACATGGACAATATAACCAATTTCTGAAAATAATAAACATAATTCCGTCCATAATATGCATTCATTGCTCGTTAGATATTGTGAAATGTCAATTTTGCTATTCTAATATTTTAGAACCTAAATATTTTTAGAACCTTTAACCTAAAGCGCTTGTCTCGTTACAGGGAGTGGTCTGGATAGATTGGAAAGGCAAAGATTCATCCATTCCCTTTACTGAGATGAAGCTACGGCCAGCTGGGTTCTCCATCACAACACATGGCTGAGACTTTCCTCTGCACCCCCCCCCCCCACACACACACACTTAAATCCTTCCTTGGAGAAACAGTCCAACGGAACGCCAAGAGAAGATTAGCGTGTGCACTTGGTGTACTTCCTGATACCTGGACCGTGCACTGGTCTTCAGTTCTGTGCCTGTATAATGTGTTGTCAGCTGTCTCTTGAGGATGTCATGTACTTGAGCACAGGACATACTTGGGATTGCATTCTTTTGTATTGAAATGTTTTTTATAACCCATGTCTTACCATCATCAACTCAAAGATTGTTTTATTGTTCTGACCCTAAAGCATATTTAAGCAACGCATATCATGATGGTTTGCCACCCCACTACTACTGTCAGGAAAAATGCACTGTTTCATTCTATTGGAATAAATGTGGCAAATGAATGCCTGGATGGAGACTTTTTTGGACTAAATTATATGATTTCTGATTGCTGCAAAAACAGAAAGACGCAAATGGATGGCCTTGGGCAGGTAGTCTGTGAGTAAATAGAGAGAATACTTACTGAGCACATTTCTTATAGTTACACAGGATAGCGTCCGGGTCAGGAGTGCATCACTAACAGCTCCCTAGGCCCTATACACTGCACTACGGGGTATCATGGCCCATGTGGAAAGGTTCTACAAGGAATTTAAGGGATAGGGTGCCATTTTGGATGCAGACCAACCACTTAAACTACAACATTTTTGTTTCTTTTTCTGTCACACAGTGACATTTTAACACAATCAGTGCCACTGTCACGATCGTGGATGTTGTTGAGTGGAGAGAGGAGGACACAGGCAGGTAATATACTGTTTCAGATGGTTGTCGTTTTATTGTTTCCAAAACCATCCAGGGCACCCTTAAACCTATGCTGCAGGGTACGCCGTAGCGAGGTGCGTAATTGACTACTCATACACTATTATACCCTCACATGCTCTTTACAGCGGCATGGACACTGCTACACACATACATCAAATAAGTTACTCTGCAAGCTAAAGGGACTCACTTGTCACAACATGATGCTGGCTCCTGGACAGGGTTACAGGGAAACGGTGGAACTATTAAACAACTATACCTCACTGTGACAATATAATAATGAACCTTACCTTCCTCTCTCCCACCTGGCCTGATATAGGAACCGAGCTAACCAGCTGAAAGTGATTAGGTGATTAGACCGCTCGGTTCCCAATCAGAACCCAAGTGAAAGAGAGGAAGGCGCTACATAGCACTCAACACAAGTAATTAATATATATCAACCATAAAACAAAACCACAGTACAAACGCACTGGAAATTCAAACACAAATACACATATTTTAAGAGTCCGTTATCTCCATTACGTGGAACGGGAATCCCACACTGGGACCCGTTACAGCCACACTGCCAAAACAGGCTTTTAGTTACTGAAGTGATGTAGCTTAAACTGTGACATCCAATTATGAACGACTAAGAGGGGTGTAATTCCATTACAGACCCTGAACTACAGAGAAAGCAATACATGTTTTAGCTCTTTTTTTTCAAAGGTACTGCATGTGTTTAGGAATGTTCTGATTCATAGAACAGATTAGCGATGAATGTTAGAGGAAAATGTTTTTTTGCTTGAGCGGTAGGCAAGAGCATTCGATGTAGCGTGAAGGCACACAGCAGCACCTGCTCACAGGCGGCAATGTATACCTGTAGTGGTTTAAAAACGAATCCTCATAAGCTCGCCTTAGAAGTTCCTGACTGGCCACCCGCAGTTTGTAAATGTTGGTAACGTCACCTCATCCACAATGTTTCTAAACACATGGGCCCCACCAGGCTGTGTAATCTACTCCATTACCTTCACTAATGACACCGGTGGTCGGTCTAAAAAACAAAACAAATGACTGATTGTGAACTACAGGTTAAACAAGGCTGAGCACAGCCCGATTCTCATCATTGAAGATGCCGCGGGGAGGGTCAAAGACTTCAAGTTCCTTGGGCTTCACATCTCTGAAAGGCTAGACTGGTCTCCCGGTACAACAACAGTGGTGAAAAAAGCACGGCAACAATGGTACAATCACAGGAGGCTAAAGAAATTTGGCACCATTGACAGTAGACTGACAGGCTGCACCCTGCTTGGTACCACAACTCAAATGTGTTTGACCCCATAGCACTGCAGAAGGTAATAGGCTCAGCCAAACAGGTGATCAGGTCATCTCTGCCTCCCGGTGAAGGCACCTACAACACCAGGTGCTGCAGGAAGGCAAAAACAATCATCAATGTTGCCATAAAGTTACTGAAACAAAACAGCTACACGGCAAAAAAGCTTCTTCACACAGACGCTCATGCTATTGTTTCCAGTATCCCTCTATGATTGCAATGGATGTGGTACAAGTCAATATAAGCAATCCAACTGCAATGTGATTATCCCCCTAGTACACAATGGACTGTTTACAAAGTTGATATAGCTGATCCCATTTCACCTTGACAGGCAGGTAGTATTGTTGTATTGTAAAGAAGTTTTACCTGTATAGAACTGTACATTTTAATCTATTTTTTTGTGTTCAACTATGCATATTATGTATGTGTAAAGTCACTTTATATAATTCAACTGCACCTAAAAGCATATAATAACCTTCATTTATATAGCACCTTCCATACGAGGAATGCAGCTCAAAGTGCTTTACATCAATAAAAGTAAAATAAAGTGGAAGAAATTTGCATCAATAAAAACATTTACATCAGTAAAAGACAAAGAAATGTTAATAGTTAAATTCAAAACATAGAAAGCATAGAGCAAATTTGCAGGCAGTCAAATAGAAATATACTTATTAATACATATATATAATATACTAGTTAAATGCTATAGTGAAAATATATTTTTTCAACAGCTTTTTGAATATCTCAATCGATGGTGCTTCTTTGATATTTTTTGGTGTTGTGTTCCACAGTTTTGGAGCATACTTAAAAAAGGCTGCATCTCCAATTTTTCTGTGATAAGTTACAATACTAATACACACATTATATAGAGGGGAAGAGCATGATGGGATTGCTGTTGATTACTGAATACAGGTGTTTGGGATAACGGAGGGGAGGAGTCAGTGATAAGTTACAATACTAATACACACATTATATAGAGGGGAAGAGCATGATGGGATTGCTGTTGATTGCTGAATACAGGTGTTTGGGATAAAGGAGGGGAGGAGTCAGTGATAAGTGATGACTGGATGGACTGATGACTGGATCTGCACCACCTGTGGAGAAACATACGAACAGAACAGAACAAACACACAGAACAGAACAGAACCACAGTACAGAAACACCAACACTGGATCAGGGGACGTAACAGATAACACCTAGGCTCCTTACTTTAGGTTTGATCAGGGAGGTCACGTTGCCAAGGTTCATGCTGATTTTCTCCCTATTGACTTTGGGGCCAACTAGGAGAATTTCTGTTTTATCCTTGTTTAATTGTAGGAAATTAACACTCATCCAGTTATTTATGGCAATTAGGCACCTAGACAGTGAGCTTATTGCATCTCTGTCATCTGGCTCTATGGAAATGTATAACTGTGTGTCATCAGCTTAGCTGTGGAAATTTACATTGTGTTCTCTGATGACATCACCTAGTTGAAGCATGTATAGTGAAAAAAGTAATGGAGCCAGACAGCTTCCTTGTGCAACACCATATAGTACTTCATGTTCCTCGGATACATGGTCACCAAGACTGACAATGTATTTTCTCTCTGTAATGTAGGTTTGAAACCATCTGAGGACATTTTCTGAGAGGCCAACCCAGTTTTCGAGACGGTCTAGTAGAATGTCATGATCAATGGTGTCGAATGCTGCACTCAGGTCTAGGAGGACTAGCACCAAGACTTTGTTTGCATCCATGCTAATTCTTAGATTGTTTACTATTTTGGTCAGGGCTGTTTCTGTGCTATGATTGGCTCTAAAACCTGACTGAAACAGTTCTAGAATGTTGTTGTCATTTAGAAATGTGCTCAGTTGGTGAAAAACTGCTTTCTCAAGCACCTTACTTAGAAAAGTGATGTTTGATATTGGTCTATAGTTGCTTAGTACCTCAGGGTCTAGTATTGGTTTCTTAAGAAGTGGCTTTGCTGGCTGCTTTATTACAGCAGTTTTGTATGCATTTGGGAAGACTCCAGATTCTAGCAATTTATTTATAATATTTAGGAAAGGGCATGAGATGCTACTAAAGACCTTTTTCAGAAGGTTGGTTGGGATAGGGTCGATAGCTTAAGTGGTAGATTTACTCTCACTAACAATCTTTTGCAGGTCTTCAGTAGCAATGCTGTTAAATGTCTTCATGTGCTTTGTACAGGGTCTGCTTGGAAAATGTATATTTGTTGTAGTAACCCAAGTAAAAAAAAAGTATATTTAAATGTACTTGAAATGTATTTTATTTATCCTAAATATACTTCTAATATATTATTTTGGTATGTATATTTTAAAAGTATACTTCAAATATACTTAAATACATTGAATACATACTTATGGTTAACCATAAGTATACTAGAAGTATAATACTGGAGTATAATTTAAATATACTTTTTTTTTACTTGGGAATGCTGGCACTGATGGTTGTGATTTTGTTATTGAAGAAGGCTGCAAACTCCTTGCATTTAGTTTCAGAGGCTTGACTTTTCCATTTCGGAATAGGGGCAGAGTTTAGCAGTTTGTCTATTGTTGAAAATAGTATTCTAGGGTTATTTCCACTTACTATAATGATCCTGGAAAAGTGTTTCTTTCTTGAAGCACGTACAGTGTTATTGTATGTCGTAAAGAATTTTTTGTATATACTAAGATGAACCTCAAGTCCAGTTCTTCTCCATTTTCTTTCCGCTGCCCTATTTGCTCTTTTTAGTTCACGGACAGAGCTATTTATCCATGGAGATACTTTCTCTCCTAACCTCTTTTTTTGTTTAATTGGCACTGCTTTGTCTAGAGCATTTGTCAGATAGTAATTTAGTTTTCCATCTCATGGACTGTATTTATTGTGTTAAAATGAAGCTGAGTTAGCACCCTTGAAATATGTTTTTTGACCGCTTCATTTACATATCGTTTTCTGACTATATTTGGTACCTTATTCTTGGTTTCAGATAGGTGTACATCATAAAATACACAGTAGTGGTCTGAAGGGAGACATTTGTCACAGAAAGATTTTGTATCTGTAATCCTTTGGATATCAACAGATCCAATGTATTTCCGTGTTCATGCGTCTGTTGTGAGACCTGTTGAATCAGGCCAAAAGTATGCAGAATATTCATGAATTTCATAGCATATGTGTCAGCATTATTATTTACGTGAATGTTTAGGTCACCGTTTATAAGAATTTTGTCATGTTTGATGACGGTCAGTGACAGTATTTCAGAGAACTCTGATAGGAAGGCTGGAAGTTGTTTTGGTGGTCGATATATTGTTAACATCAACACTGGTATTTCTGCTTTGAGAGTGAAGGCCACATATTCAAATGTTGAGAATTCTCAGAGATTAACCTTTGTACAGCAAAAATGTTGATGATAAATCACGGCTAATCCTCCCCCCCTTTTACCCAATCTTACTGACTGGACAAATTTATACATTTTTGGGCTTGCCTCAATGAGTGTTGGATTGCTATTTTCATCTAGCCAGGTTTCTGTTAAAAACAAGAAATTAAGTTTATGGTTGACAATGAGATCATTGATTAAGAAATATTTGTTTGTTAGTGATTTAATATTTAGTAGTGCTGATTTAGTTAGAGTTTGCTCCAAAGCTATTTTGTGTTTGGGAATTTTTGTCAAATTGGAATAGATTATAGGGTGGGGGAAAATTGGGTAGCCTTTGTTTGCCCTTGTCCTAGTCAAAACAGTAATAGGCATTGATGTCTGTGAATTCACATTGTTCTTATCACTTATTGTTTGGGTACACATTGACCTAAAGTCATCGTCCACTGTAACATTTCTGTCCATCTGAATCCCACAAAAACTGCTTCTTTTAAAGTCAGTATGCACTGTAACATATCTGTCCATCTGAATATTACAAAACCTTTCATGCCACAAGCTAATAACAACAACATTGGTGGCACTGTTTGCGTGATATCACTGTTTTATAGAAAGTAGTTCATCCATCATCCATAGAAAGTAGTTCATCGTTCATTCTGTGGTTATGTTTACATACACACTGACCTGTATATATAGTTCCTTGCATAAGTATACCCCCCTTGGACTGTTTTGTAGTCTGACAACCTGGAATGAAATAGGATTGTTTTGGCCTACTTCATAAACATTTTCCATTTATTTATACATAAAATCTGCCCTACATTCCTTTTCAAGAAAATGCTCTGTTACCCTGTCGTACAATCTAGACTTTTCCAGTGACTTGACCAATGTCTTCTCAATGGCCAGCAGAGCTAGGCTGCTTAAACGGCCTTGGCCCATTGTGTTACGGGTATGGGACTTGAGCCGCTTTAAACAGGAGAAGCTCCTTTCTACACCTACAGATGTAGCTCCAATTGTTGCCACTAATGAGAACAGTTTGTCAAGCTGAGGCATTGCACTTTCCAACTCCATGTCTTTAAGGAACACCAAGTAATCACACAGTTTTTCCCTGTTACCCTGCAAGTCCTGATATGAATACAGGACTTGAAGTTCAGATCTCAGTCTCCCTGAATCAAAGTGATGGCCAAAACTTTCAGGACACTTTAATAGGCCTCTGGAAACACTTCAGTCTCATTTCATCATATTTCCCTGGATTGACTAATGCTAAGAAGAGCATACTTCACAAATTTGAAAATCATTGAGGAATCTGCTCCAAGATGTTATGAAGGATGGCCATGTACAGATTTCTGTAGCGCTCTTGGAGATCATGCAATTGGGTCAGATGGCGCTTTCTCATGGGCTCATCTTTGTGGGTCTGATGGGAGATCTGCTCCTTTGGCATAAACAGCTTGGATGTATGAAATGTATGATAAAAATTGGCTTGCAATTTCACCAAGCATATATCAAGTACAGTAATACTTTCGACAGTGTTGGGCAAAGTTACTTTTAGGATTACTTTTCAGTCACTTGATGAGTTCACAAGTTTTTGGAAGTGCCTAATTAGGGCAAAATTATCAGGTAAATGGAGTTCATATCTTAACAGTGACCTATAAAACAAATAGAAAGAGTAAAGAAAATATCAATCATGGTAACCAGTAAGATATGAACATTTACCTGATCATTTTGTCTCAATTAGGGACTTCCCAAAACTTGTGAACTTATCAAGTAACTAAAAAGTAATCCTAAAAGTAACTTTGCCCAACACTGACTTTTGACTACAAAATGCAAAAATTCATGATGTGACTGAGCTCGAATAGTATTTGCCGACTTTTTAAAGTACAAAATCGCTGTCCATCAATAGGAGATGCAATTTATCGACTCCCCTCCAATCATCACAGAGAAAACAGGCCAGGCTAGCCAACTACTCCATTCACCACCAGAGACGCTGAGCATCCATGGGCAGGACATAATCGCAGCATTTATCCAATGACCGTCTAGTTTCGAAGAACTGAAAATATATTTTCAAAGCAGGACTGGAGCACTTGTCAGGACAGAAGGAAAAATGGATGCGGCAAAATACTGTCAAATTCTTGACGTGCTGCTCTCTATAAAACAAATAGAAACAGCAAAGAAAATATGGTCACCACCAGTAAGATATAAACTCCATTTACCAAAACATGTGAAGTCAACAAGTAACTGAAAAGTAATCCTAAAAGTAACTTTACCCAACACTGTCCACAACCACAACCTCTTTGGAAGAGTTGCCAGAAGAAAGCCCTTTCTGACTCCAAGACAGAGACGTAAGCGCATGGAGTTTGCCAAACGTCATTTAAATTGAAGTTGCTCTGGTCAGATGAGACTAAATAAAAACTATTATGGCATAATAAATTCCACCAAGTATAAGGCAATTTTGGCTGACAATCTGGTTGCCTCTGCCAGAAGACTGGGAATTTCCAACATTACAGGAAGAGACTCCATGCTGTTATCCTTGCCAGAGGTGGTTGCACTAAGGACTGAATAAGGAGTGCCATAATTATAGAACCTTGATTTTGGTGAAATGTATTTTGTGTTTAATTGCCAATCAGGGGTGCCAGCAATTTTGGAGCCCAATGTATAATCTCTTACAAACTCTGGGGCATTCCAGAAACAGGTGTATTTATTTTGAGATCTCATAATATTTGGCAATGTAATACATTGGTCCCTTCTTCAACCAGAACTCATGTACTGCATGCTTCCCTTTTCTCTAGCATAGTGTCTACAACAGAGCCAACGTCATCTTTAAAATCAAATAACCTTGAGAAGAATAATGCCTGCATGAAAAATAAAATCCATTGCCCATCATCCTTTCTGCATTGATGATATTCGTCTGGTGTTGCACTCTGACTAAAGAAGCCAAATCATTTTTCTGCTTCGGTGTGTCAGATCAATATATTACTGAATTATGCAAGAATGTAGTCACAGTACAAATATTGCTTTTGGGGTTTTGGGTCATCATGTTTAAGAAGGACCAAGTCTGCCAAAAAAAGAAATAAATAAAAATATGCATCAATAAAATATTTATACATAGAAATATACATAACAATTGAAAAAAAAAAATACATGTTAACTTCCGAAAGATAGTGGTGATGTTAGAAATAGTTTCACTGTTCTGGTGTGTTTGGAGAACATGGTACTGTGTGATACAAGGGTTTTAGTCATGGCACAATGTTTCTGAAAGCAGTGTTTTTACTGTCACATAAGCACAAGATATTGATAGTCTCATCTTCAGAGGGTCAGGACAATATTTACCTATCCTTGAGTGCCCTGTATAAATATGGGGGAAGTTGTATAAAAGGGAAGTACAGAGTGACAGTGGATTTCTGGGAAAGGGAGAGAGGACTGCCAAACCTGCCAAATGTTGGTGTTTGTTGTAATGCTGAGTGTGTCTGCTGTGTTCATGATCACATTGCTCTGGATATTGTTTGTCTACATTCCTGGAAAAAGAGAGCAATTTACACAGGGGAATCCCAAAGAATGTCAATCAAAAGGTATGTTTTTCTTTTCTTTGTCAAAGGTCCCTTTGAAAGTCTTTGTCCAAAAAAATGCATAAAAAGCCAACAGATTTGCTTGTAGCCTATAGGCTGTGACCACATTACAACAATCTGAAACTAGATGGTAAAATAACAAATTATTTGCATATGGCCACTTGGTTTTGTTTTATTAGTTATCATGTTGGGTTAGGAAGTGAATAACAACCACTGTACCCCATTTCTGTGCATATCATCTCCAACTGCTCCAACCAAGCTGTTGGGTCAAGACTTCTCTACTTCCTCCATCAATTCTTTCCCCGTACTCATCTTAACTCCATTCCTGGACCTCTCTCACTTCCTCTGCTGGGCAACATGTTGGAGTTGGCAGACAACCATCTACCAAATCACCTGACCGCTTTGGCAAGTCGTTATGGCAAAATCTACCGCCTCAAGTGTGGAAATTCCAGTAACTAACTTCATTATCTTAATTTCCAAATTACTTCAGGATGTATTTTGTAAAACGTTGCAGGGAAAAACAGAACTACTTTCTCTTTCAGACACAGACTTCCAAATGTATTCCAAGATGTTTTAAAAATGAGGACATGATAAACCTTTTGATTAGAAATGTAGTCTAGCTTGACTCTGTACACTGTCTTTGTTGTAGCCATGGTGGTGTTAAACAGTGCTGATGTCATCAGAGAAGCCTTGGTTAAAAAATGGTCTGACTTTGCAGGAAGACCTCAGTCCTACACTGGTAATGTACACAGCAGGTTATCAAAGTATACCTGGCAATCATAATTACCGATTGGCACCAAAATCATGTCTGTATTTGCCCCACCCTTGCTCCCTTCATCCCCCCTTTTTAGGAGATGTAGTGTCTGGCAGGGGCTGCTCTATCTCCCTGGGAGATTACAGCGAGGAGTGGAGGGCCCATCGCCGCCTGGTTCACGGTGCACTCCAACGATCCTGCCAGGGGTCACTCCATGAGGTCATCCAGAAACAGGCACTTCATCTGAATCAGGTGCAGACAGCAAAAGGGACATCTACAGAATAGGAGTATGTACAGGTGTTAAAAAATAAAAACAGTGTGTTCAAAAAAATGAGATAAGCTCAGAATCCTTATGAAAGCTTTTATTTCCATACAGACAAATGCATTGGAAACACTGCACAGTCTGTTCCACATCAAAATATGAAGAAAAATCTATCAAATTTGTTATTACTTTATGAAAAGTAAAGAAAGAGGAATCTTAGGCTGTTCAAAAAAATAACAGTGTCTACTTTGTTCTTTACAAACTTAATACTATATAAACTGAAAAATGTTTGAAATTTCAACCGTCCTGTGAATCACTGAACTAATATTTAGTAGTATAACCACGGTTTCTGAGAACTGATTCACATATGTGTTGCATGGAGTCAACCAAGTTCTGACACCTGTGAACAGGTATTCCAGCCCAGGACGATTGGACTACATTCCACAGTTCCTCTGCATGTTTTGGTTTTGCCTCAGAAACAGCATTTTTTATGTGACCCCTACAAGTTTTCTATTGGATTAAGGTCCGGGGATTAGGCTGGCTACTCCATAACATTAATCTTGTTGGTCTGGAACCATGATGCTGCTTGCTTACTGGTGTGTTTGAGGTTGTTGTCTTGTTGGAACACCCATTTCAAGGGCATTTCCTTTTCGGCACAAGGCAACATGACCTATTGAAGTAGTTTGGTGTGTTCTAATGTATTCTGTATTCTGGTGTAACAGATCCATACTCCCCGGTATGCAACAAATAGGCCCAAAACCATAATATGAGAAATATCCCCATGTCATGATACTTGCGCCATCATGCTTCACAGTCTTCATAGGTTACTGTAAATTCTGTGTTTGGGGGTCATCTGACAAACTGTCTATAGCCCCTAGACCCAATGAGAACAATCTTGCTTTCATCAGTCAACAAAATTTGGACCATTTCTCTTTAGGCCAATGTGTTCTTTGGCAAATTGTAATTTCTCCAGCACGTGCCGTTTTTTCAGCAATGGTAGATAGGCGTCTTCTAATTGGTACAGTACTCACACGTAACTTTAGATCTTCTTTGATCACCCTGGAGCTGATCATTGGCTCCATTCGAATGGTGGTTTTCTGTTTTCTTCCACGTCTTTCTGGTTTTGGTTGCCATTTTAAAGCATTCAAGATCATTTTAGCTGAGCAGCCTATCATTTTCTGCACTTCTTTGTATGTTTTCCCCTCTCCAATCAACTTTTAAACCAGAATATGCTGTTCTTCTGAACAATGTCTGGAATGACCCATTTTACTCAGATTTTCAGAGAGAAATGCACTATAACCAGCATGTACAACATTTGCTTCCTTCGTCCTTGAAAAAGGGCCACCTGTTTGACACCTGTTTTATAACAGAATGAATGACTTCACTGCTTGAACTCCACACTGTTATTATTTTGAACACACCCCTTTTAATTAATGATTAAATTTACAAAGAATCAGCAGCATGCATGTCATGACAATTGGGTCTGTTGTTTTTCTATTACTCTACTGCACCTACTGGTAAATTATTTGCCATGTTGAAATATAATTTCTACCAAAAACAGTCATTGATCTCTTTTGTGATGTTAGACTGCTATTATTTTGAACACAACTGTATGTATGGGTTTACATATATAT
The DNA here is from genome assembly GCA_016801145.1 of Umbra pygmaea. Lineage (NCBI taxonomy): Eukaryota > Metazoa > Chordata > Actinopteri > Esociformes > Umbridae > Umbra > Umbra pygmaea. The sequence continues at coordinate 13,490 of JACXGM010005231.1, forward strand.
ATATAAGTGCAATGGCATTTGTTGTAAACAGTCCGTAGGACACCCGTTTAAAACACAAGCCATTCTTAATTGGAGAAAATATCCAAATATGAGAAGCCAGCATTATTTTCTCTCATTTCATGATGGAAATTTTTTTGTTGTTGACATTTTTACAATATAGGCATAATGAGGACAATTACTGTTAGTCAAATTAATCAGATTGAGAGAGCAGCTGCTAAAATGCCATTACAAATTAGCAAAAAGGTATTTGAAGCTACTGGTGCATAAACCTACTCTTCAGCCTCCCCTAATTAATGCTCACAATCAGAAACATTTGCAGAGGCGCAGAAATACATGAAGACTAATTTTCAAACAGTCTTGTTTACTGATGAGTGCTGTGCAACCCTGGATGGTCCAGATAGATGGAATAGTGGATGGTTGGTGGATGGCCACCATGTCCCAAAAAGGCTGTGACATCAGCAAGGAGGGGGAGGAGTCATGTTTTGGGCCGGAATCATGGGGAGAGAGCTGGTAGACCCATTTAGGGTCCCTGAAGGTGTAAAAATGACCTTGGCGAAGTATATAGAGTTTCTGACTGACCACTTTATTCCATAGTACAAAATGAAGAACCATGCCTTCCATAGCAAAATAATCTTTATGCATGACAATGCACCATTTTATGCTGCAAAGAATACCTCTGTGTCATTGGCTGCTATGGGCATAAAAATAGAGAAACTAATGGTGTGGCCCCCATCCTCCTCTGACTTCAACCCTATTGAGAACCTTTGGAGCATCCTCAAGCAAAATATCTATGAGGGTGGGAGGCAGTTCGCATTAAAACAGCAGCTCTGGCAGGCTATTCTGACATCCTGTAAAGAAATTCAAGCAGTAACTCTCCATAAACTCACAAGTTCAATGGATGCAAGAATTGTGAAGGTGATATCAAAGAAAGGGTCCTATGTTAACATGTAACTTGCCTTGTTAAGGTGTGTTTGATTGAACCCATACAGAAATCTAATATATGGCCATATGAAAAATCTTAAGATATATTTGAAAATATGTTGCCATATATGTTAATTACATATTTAATATATATATATATGTCATCATATAAAATCATACATATTAAAAACATATACACTACCATTCAAAAGTTTGGTGGCATTACATTGATAAGAAATTATTCTAAAAACACGATTAATTACAGATGACCTAAAGACAACATTATTAGGACACTGAAATAATGACTGCTGAAAAATTGAATCCATTCGATTTGAATAATGTATTAAGAAATCATTAAATTTCCAATAAGGATAGATTTGCAACCTTGGTAATGTCTTATATATATATATATATATTTATATCTATTTACCATATACACTCACCTAAAGGATTATTAGGAAAACCATACTAATACTGTGTTTGACCCGCTTTTGCCTTCAGAACTGCCTTCATTCTACGTGGCATTGATTCAACAAGGTGCTGAAAGCAATTTTTAGAAATGTTGACCCATATTGTTAGGATAGCATCTTGCAGTTGATGGAGATTTGTGGGATGCACATCCAGGGCACGAAGCTCCCGTTCCACCACATCCCAAAGATGCTCTATTGGGTTGAGATCTGGTGACTGTGGGGGCCATTTTAGTACAGTGAACTCATTGTCATTTTCAAGAAACCAATTTGAAATGATTTGAGCTTTGTGACATGGTGCATTATCCTGCTGGAAGTAGCCATCAGAGGATAGATACATGGTGGCCATAAAGGGATGGACATGGTCAGAAACAATGCTCAGGTAGACTGTGGCATTTAAACGATGCCCAATTGGCACTAAGGGGCCTAAAGTGTGCCAAGAAAACATCCCCCAAACCATTACACCACCACCACCACCCTGCACAATGGTAACAAGGCATAATGGATCCATGTTCTCATATTGTTTACGCCGAATTCTGACTCTACCATCTGAATGACTTAACAGAAATCGAGACTCATCAGACCAGGCAACATTTTTCCAGTCTTCAACTGTCCAATTTTGGTGTGCTCTTGCAAATTGTAGCCTCTTTTCCTATTTGTAGTGGAGATGAATGGTACCCGGTGGGGTCTTCTGCTGTTGTAGCCCATCCGTGTTGTGGCTTCAGAAATGCTTTGCTGCAAACCTCGGTTGTAACGAGTGGTTATTTCGGTCAAAGTTGCCCTTCTATCAGCTTGAAGCAATCGGCCCATTCTTCTCTGACTTCTAGCATCAACAAGGCATTTTCGCCCACAGGCCGCATACTGGCTGTTTTTCCCTTTTCACACCATTCTTTGTAAACCCTAGAAATGGTTGTGCGTGAAAATCCCAGTAACTGAGCAGATTGTGAAATACTTAGACTGGCCCGTCTGGCACCAACAACCATGCCACGCTCAAAATTGCTTAAATCACCTTTCTTTCCCATTCTGACATTAAGTTTGGAGTTCAGGAGACTGTCTTATCAGGACCACACCCCTAAATACACTGAAGCAACTGTCATGTGATTGGTTAAGTAGATCATTGCATTAAGGAGAAATTGAATGGGTGTTCCTAATAATCCTTTAGATGAGTGTATATATATATATATATTTAATGCCACCTTGGTGGATTAAAGTATGAATTTTAAGAAAAACATGCACACTTCTGAGTGACCCCAAAATTTTGAATGGTATTGTATTTGAAAATAAAATTTGAATTACAAAATGAAGAAATATATGTCACAAAAACGACAAATTATTGTATATTTTGACATATATGTACATATATGTGATGATGTTTCCACCATATATGCCGATATCTGACATTAAGTATACACACATACATGGCCATATATTGAATGTCCATTTGGGATACATTTAAAAAATATTTTACTAGTTAGCTATCCAAAAACCATAACAAACAGCCAGGTCACTAATTCACTATATACAGTTGACTAATATATTACAATACGGATGCGATAGCACAACATATGCAATGACAAATAGGAAACACAGTGATCATGTGCTGGAGCTGGATATAAATTTGAACCCATATGTTTTACTACATTAGCATACCCAATTACACTGTTGTGTTGTTCATATATTTTCATGTTACATCGCAATCACCTCACAATCTGGAATGACAAGAATATACACTTATTTGTCTCCCCTCTTCTAACAAGACAGATTCAGTAGCCTAGTCCCAAAAGTAGCTATCATTCTTCAAAATGAACATTAATAATGTAGTACAAAAATATTGTAATAAATGTGTAAATTCTAATAGCGCTAATAATTAAATTTTTCTTAAATGCTTGATAGAAACAAGCTATACCTTCAAAAATCAAGGTCAACCTAGTCTTGTATATGTAAGACTTAGTAGTGTGAAGTACAGTAGTACAACAGGGACAGAAAACATGCCTATATTCATTTTGCATGTGTGTGCCCTTCGCCATCCCACAGATCTAGTCAAAGAAGTTGCGGAGCTGCCGACAAGGCAGGGTTAGTGGGAATTGGGAAGGGAGAGAAATCAAAAAATGAAAAAGAATTTAGCTTGCATAACTGTTTATCTTTATCTTAATCTTTTAATACATTTTTGAAGATGAACATGTAGTTTCAAGCAGGCTCACAGGAAACCTTTTCAAACCCTCTTGACTAGATTACATGGAGAACACTTTAGGCAAGGACAACAGCCTTCAATGAGATTAAAACAAATGGGAAACAATGTTAATATATGCTCATGATATTAATTCCATGCCTCAGGCCAGTGTGTCATAGCTAAAATAAGCTGTGATGTTATTATTGTAACATTCCCCAGTTCCTCTTCCCTGAGAACTACATCTTCCCCTTCCTAGACTGCTCAGAACTACAATTCCCATAACTCGGACTCAATCACCCAAATTCCATTCACCTGCTCTCACCCAGTCAGTATATAAGACACACACACACCATTTCCTCTTCGCAAGGTATTGTAAGTAATTAATTTTTCTTCCTACTGAGCATTCTCTTCTTGGATTGTTATTCTGGCCTGACCTGTGCATTGTTAACCCAGTATTGTGTTTTTTGGATTATTCTCTGTACCTTTGCCTATATTCTTTGATCATTATTCTGGCCTGACCTGTGCATTGTTTAACCAGTATTGTGTTTTGGATTATCCTCTGTACCTTTGCCTATATTCTTGGATCATTATTCTGGCCTGACCTGTGCATTGTTTATCCTGTATTGTGTTTTTGGATTGTCCTCAGTACCTTCGCCTACATTCTGGGTTTGTCATTTTATAGAATAAACTCTATTGTTCTTTTTTACCTCTTGGGAAGTTATTCGTTACAGAATACCTCGCCTAACCAATGGCTAGGAGGGAGCCGTTTTACAGTGGCTGGGTCCAGGAGGACCTGCCATGGGACCTATACGACGCTTCCTATGAAACATTTTGTGCAGAGCAAACGGCCATAGATGGCGACTATATATTGCCTCGGTTTTTATATTGCCTGAGTTTTTGAGACTCCCAGCCCCAGTCTCAAGATGGCTACTCCCAGCCCCAGGTCCAAGATGGCTACTCCCAGCCCCAGTTCCAAGATGGCTGCTCCCAGCCCCAGTTCCAAGATGGCCGATCCCAAGATGGGTACCAGACCCAGTTCCAAGATGGCCGATCCCGAGATGGCCACCGTCCCCAGTTCCGAGATGGCCACCGGCACCAGTTCCAAGATGGCCACCGGCACCAGTTCCGAGATGGCCACCGGCCCCAGTTCCGAGATGGCCACCGGCCCCAGTTCCGAGATTGCCACCGGCCCCAGTTCCGAGATTGCCACCGGCCCCAGTTCCAAGATGGCCAATCCCAAGACGGCCACCGGCCTCAGTTCTAAGATGGCTACCAGCCCCAGTTCCAAGATGGCCAAACCCAAGATGGCCAGCGGCCTCAGTTCCAAGAGGGACTACATCTTCACTGTGTTAAGGAAAGACCCAGAAGTGGATGGGGACTATCGGGAGTGGATGACCCAAGGCGGCCAAGCAATCAGTGACCATCCAGACCTGGTTAGCCAGTTCTTTTCGTGGAGGGCCGGTTTTGGGTCACTCAAGAAGGAGGCTGAGACATTCCTATTGAAGCGGCTGCTCACCCGATCCCCTCATCTACTGCTCTGTTTGGAAGCCATCGGGGCCCCTCGATGTCCTGGCAGGACCCTGATAGCCCAGGTTCAGACGCCAATAGGTCGGATAGGAAAGTTCTCCATCACGCCCAGACCACCAGAGGTCTCCACCACGCCCAGACTACCAGAGGTCACCACCACGCCCAGTCCACCAGAGGTCTCCACCACGCCCAGTCCAGCAGAGGTCGCCCATGTTCTCCGACCAGCAGAGGTCGCCCATGTTCTCCGACCAGCAGAGGTCGCCCATGTTCTCCGACCAGCAGAGGTCGCCCATGTTCTCCGACCAGCAGAGGTCGCCCATGTTCTCCGACCAGCAGAGGTCGCCCATGTTCTCCAACTAGCAGAGGTCGCCCAAGTCTATCGGCCACAAGAGGCCACAGTTCCCGCTCCTCGGCCACAAGAGGCCGCAGTTCCCGCTCCTCGGCCACAAGAGGCCGCAGTTCCCGCTCCTCGGCCACAAGAGGCCGCAGTTCCCGCTCCTCGGCCACAGGAGGCCGCAGTTCCCGCTCCTCGGCCGCTCCCGCTCAAGCCTCCTGGCCACAAGAGGCCGCTCCCGCTCAAGCCTCCCGGCCACAAGAGGCCGCTCCTGCTCAAGCCTCCCGGCCACAAGAGGCCGCTCTCGCTCAAGCCTCCCGGCTTGTCACTGCTGCCTCCATCCTCCGGACCACCGTTGATTCTTCGGCCCTCCGGTCTGCTACTGCTGCCTCCGCCCTCCGGCCCGCCATTGCTGCTTCGTCCCTCCGGTCTGCTGCTGCTACTTCCGCCTTCCGGCCTGCCGTTGCTACTTCGTCCCTCCGGTCCGCTGCTGCCACCTCCGCACTCCGGCCCACCAAGACTCCCTCCGCCTGCCTGTTCTGCTCGTCGGCTTCGCCCTGGAGTGACCTGTGCATTGTTTAACCAGTATTTTGTTTTTGGATTGTCCTCTGATCCTTCGCTTATATTCTGGGTTTGTGATTACTAACCTTTCTAGAATAAACTCTATTGTTCTTTTTTACCTCTTGGGAAGTTATTCATTACAATTATACACGACATCAGCAACTGCATTTTTTCTAAACCTAGCTTGCCTTGTTTTAAATATATCTCCATAATACGTCCATGCTACAGAAAATAGATTGTTCTGGAACAAGGAGGGGAACAGCAGAATGAAATTCAGCCTTTACGGAAAGACTGGACAGGAGATTACACAATCTGACTTAAAAAATATATATATCTAACCTATTATCAGGTGTTGTTGGACTATAATGGCAGAGCTGTGGACCTCTCTGAAGACTTCACCGTAGCGGCCAGCAATGTCATCACCACACTGGCATTTGGGAAAGAGGTGAGTGACACACTTGAGTTATTATAGTTTTAATTCTCTTTCAAACCTGTTATTCAAGTTCACTTCATTTGGATTGCTTGATGGAATGAACCAATCGACCAGTGCCAGAAATGCAAACCCTGCCTAATCAGGCACCATATATAGACTCCATCAAATGCTCAAGTGATTAAATAAAGGGGTTGAAACCTCAGTCTTTTGTACACTCTTCCTCCTATTGTAACATTTGGGTCAACACTGCTAATATTGACTCTTTGCATAAACTTAATGTAATTGTCATTAGGTGCCTTTAACCTATAGCAGTATACCATAGGAACTACTGACAAATAGATCTATGAAAACTGACACAGCAAACTTTGAGGAGACCAATACTTGTGCCATTCTCAAAACTTTTGACCACAACTGTACAATACATGTCAACAAGCTATTCGGATGTCTTGCCTGAACAAAACCTCTAC
>JACXGM010005231.1:20469-35715 GCA_016801145.1 Umbra pygmaea
TTTTATTGATGCAAATTTCTCTATGCTTTTTATGCTTTCAATTTAACTATTTGTCTTTTACTGATGTAAATGTTTTTATTGATGCAAATTTCTTCCACCTTATTTGACTTTATTGATGTAAAGCACTTTGAGCTGCATTCCTTGTATGAAAGGTGCTATATAAATAAAGGTTATTATTATTATTATTATTATTACTTTTAAACAGTGTTGGCAAAATCCAGGTGACATAACATCTCAGAAGTAGAAAAGGATTCGGGCAAAATATCTACAGTAAATAGTGTCTGCTTGTGGTAAAGAAAATGTAATGGTCCACAGTAAAGCATCTTATCATGTATGTAGAATGTATTTATAATATTACAGTGCATCCAGAAAGTATTCACAGTGCTCCACCTTTTCCACATGCACTGTAAATATTACAGTGTGTAATGTTTCTATGTGGATAAACCCAATAGCAGCCGATTCCATCCCTAATGGTGCACTGGTTCTGACATGGACCCTGATAAAATGTAGTGCATTTCAGATGCACCCTATTGCTGTGTGTGTTTCCAGTATGAGAAGAGTTCTCCTGAGCTACAGCGCCTGCATGGCTGCCTCAATGAAATCGTGTCCCTGTGGGGCTCGCCGTGGATCTCTGCTCTGGACAGCTTCCCGCTTCTCAGGGTGGGTGTGGTTTATACTCCTCACAGCCTTGTCTAGGACTGAAAAACATCATATGATGATTCTACAGAGACTCGATCTAAAACATTCAAGGCTACTAAGAACATTTCAAAATTGAGGTTTTGAGTTATCAATAGCATGACACACCATATTTAGAACTGCTTCTGTCAATCAGATGTACTGGTTGACTCGTTTTTCAGTTGTCAAATTATGCACATCGTTTAAATGCGTGATCATATGAAGGCTTGAGGATTTAAGTATTCTATTCATGAAGTGCACACAATAGGTCTAACTGAAATGAATGTAACTTCTTCCCAACCATTTCACATTGGAATGGTGCCTTTCCATGCAAAATGTTTGAGCCAAGGGAGAAGTTCTTGCTCAAGGACAGAATGACAGATTGTTCACCTCATTGGTAGAGATTTGAACCAGCTACTTTATAGTTATTGGTCAGATGTTCTAAACTCAAGGCTACCCTTCGCCAATAAAAGACATTTGTTTCATTTTTCCAAGATATTACCCAATCTGCCGTTCAAACGCCTCCTGAAGGAGGTAGCCAGGAGAGACGACATAATCAGAACACACATTAATGAGTACAAGGTCTGTATGAACAAGCTTATCTTACAATCATTTAAAAACATTCTATGTGCAGCTATGAACATGTAGCTGCATTGCTATCACAGATGCAGGCCCCTAGCGAACCCTCTGAGGATGCCATCTACATCACAGGAAGGCTCCTGCATGGCCTGAAGCAGCGCCGGGACCCCAGTGAGGGTGTGGTGGGTACCAGCTGACTAGGGTGCCAAATTGTAACCAATCAGAATTATGTATCAGCTTGAAATCCTGCATCGCATGTTAAATGCTTCAAGCCTACTGACTGCAATGGATCAAGATGTGTAAAACTGTGATACGTAGCTTGCATCCAAAATGGCACCTAATTACCTCAAAAGTGCTATTTTAAAGTGGTGATTTACACAGTGTAGGGAATTGGGTGCCATTTGGGAACCATGGTCATGTTGTATGTACAGGTCCTGAATGAGATGCATGTTCACATGGCCACTGTGGACCTTCTGATTGGGGGGACGGAGACCACTGCTGCCTGGCTCAGCTGGACCGTAGCCTTTCTACTGCACAGGCCTGAGGTAGTATTAATCAAGAAAAATAAAGATTATGCATACGTTTTATATAATATCGCTTCAAAAAATCTATGACAACCAAAGATATATTTAAACAAACTATTATGAAAATCAACTTGAAACTGGGAAATGATGATAGTTTTGCCTAACACCATCTCTGGATTTCGGTTACACAAAAGTGTGTTTATTTAACACTTATATGTGTGCATTTAACACCTCAGTTAACACTGTATAGTTAACAATGGAAAATCAACACGAGACAATTTGTTGTGTACAGTCATGAATATAGACAGAAAGCCAGAGTAAGCAAAAAACATGTTTGAGACCACTAAACACATTGTGAAATACATTTATTTGTGTCTCTTTTCGCCTTATCTCTCTCCCCCTCCCTTACTCCCCATCCCTTACTCCCCCACTACCTCCCACCGTCCGTAGGTGCAGTGCAGAGTGTATGATGAGTTGTGTATGGTGTTGGAGGGCCGCTACCCTCAGTACAGTGACAGACACAAGCTACCAGTCCTGTGTGCTGTGATCAATGAGATCCTGAGACTCAGACCGGTAGCCCCGCTGGCCGTGCCTCACAGAGCCATCCGGGACAGCAGGTGCATTACAGATAAACTAAAGTGTTGCATTACTGTAGTGAGCACTTCAACAAAGGAGAAGATGTAGCTACAGTTATGCTCACATTATTGGAATATTGAATATTTTGGAAATTATGTACAAACATGTACGATCTTTAGAAAAATTTGAAAATGTACTATACCTACTTTGTATTGTCAGAAATCAGAATATTGTAATTGAATGTCTAAAGGTGCTCAACAAAAAAGATGCCTTTTCAACTTCAATTACTGGTACCCCTGACAGGCAATGCACAAACAAAACTTCATAAACAATATAATTATAGAGATAAACTTAAAATACCAACATGTTAGCATCACTGTACTTTGTTGCAATGGAACCAACCAAAATCATAAAATTACTTAGGGTAACACAAAATACATTTCACCAAAATCAAGGTTCTATAATTATTGGCAATCCTTATTCAGTACTTAAGGCAACCACCTCTAGCAAGGACCATTTCTTTATGCAGATCCTTCACATTCTTGGGTTTCAGCTGCCCTCTTCAACTCAGCCCACAGGTTTTTGATTGGATTGAGGTCCGGCGACTGAGAGTTTTTAGACAGTCACCTTTTTTACCAAACACATTATACAGAAAGGACGTAGGAAGTGAAAATTATAAAAATACCAACTCTGCAATGATGTAGGACATCATCCTGCACAACACAACACTTTTTGGAGGTGAAAAATGAATAAAATTTCAAAAACGTATTGAAATATTGTAAGAAATGGATGCAGCATTTTGAGGTTGACCTGTTTGTATGGCCTCCAATCTTTGCACACTCATCCAGGAGCCCTTGAGGGATTGACAATGTGCATTGAAAAGCATTATTCATCATGGTTTACATGCTTTTCCACATAAAATAAATTAGTTTTTTGGGTTAAATATTTTATAAAACATAAAATTCAATGACCCAGGATGTGTGCTTTTATTCATCTATGTTGTAGAGTCCAAAACTCAAAAGAATTTGGCACTTCACTGTAGGTCAAAGTATGACCTTTCCAGAAGCCAAAAGGTCAAATTTGTGCCAGGCGGACCTAAAACCCATTAGACATTGAGGGACCTTTCTCTAATATTTGGATGCACAACACATGGCAACTCTAATAGCATCCAAAAATGTGTTGTAGCCATCTACAGTATATGCTTATTGCACCTGCATCTGCTGGTAGTTTCATATACTCTTCAGATGCAATTTTTTAAATTTGTCATCTGACATCCTGCTGTAAAATGCCTTGGTACGGTAAATGCCTCTGATTTAATTAATCCTTGAATATGTTCAAGGCCTCCAGTACCAGAGGAAGCAAAGCAGCCACACAACATTATGGAACCTTTACCATATTTAACTGTAAGGAGGTTGGTATTTCCTTATAAGATTAATTTATTTGCCTATAAACAAATCAATGGTCCTCATTGCCAAAGAGCTCCACTTTGGATTCATACATTTTCCCAGATGGATTGTAATTTTTCTAGGTAGGTTTTTACAAAGATCTTTTTTTAAAAGATCTTTACTTTTTTCCTTTTTATTTTAGTAATGGGGTCCTCCTTGGCCTTTGTCCATAAAACCCTTGTTTTTTTTTATATGGTATAGGTTGAAACCATCACTACAGATTGCCCAGGTCAGCCTTAATATCGGTGGATGTTGTACGTGGTGGTTTTCTATAGTTTGCACCAACCTTCGTGGAATCCTGTGACCAATTTTCCACTTGCCACCATGTCCCAGGATTTTCCTGACTGTTCCATATGAGCTGCAGAATTCTTGGTAGCATTGTGAACTGTTAAAAGAAGAATGCCAAGGTGTTTGGAGATGTCTCTAAAATTGTTATATTTGGTGATAATAGCACTAAGACAGTTATCTTGTCTTCACCAAAGTGAAAAAGGAACACAAAAAAGTTGATGTTTTTAAGAATTAAAGCCATCAGTCATTGGTTAATTCAAGACATACGAGTACTGATAATTGATCACGGGTGCATCTAATTTCACAAAAGTGATAATCTGACTTCTTCAAGAGGGTGCCAATACTGTCATGGCAGTGTTTAATTTTTATACTTTTCCATTTATTTTTTATTGAAATTTTTTTTTATATACTGTGCTGTTCTGTATCAAATTCATGAATGTATGTAAACTAATGCTAAATACCTTTCATCAAGTGATAATGTACATGATGAACTAAACAATTAGCAGTACAAATAATGTTGACCAAAACTGTATGTGTAAAATGTCTAATAGAAACTTCTGGTTAAGTGTTTGTTGGGGCTTACTGGCAGTCACTCATAATCTGAGCAATTCAAACACTGCAATATGCTCAAACATTTAAATTATTTTATTACCAAGATATTTTTTATGCTTCCAGCTCAATTTCATATACCGTACTGTGTTCAGTCTTGCAGGCTATTTCATTCCTAAGAACACAATCATCATCCCTAATCTGTTTGGAGCGCATCACGATCCCGAGGTATGGAAGGATCCTTATGCATTCAAACCAGGTACTAAGCGGTTCTGCATCAGCACACCTATAAATCTGGTCCTCAGCTATTGAGGGTAGTACACTATGTAGTCGATAGTGTACTGTTTGGAATTCAGGCTAGAATTTCTGTCAAATTATTCACAAGTATCCCAGCTCCAGTATTAATTAGCGGTGTGCCCCTATTTCAGAGCGGTTCTTGGAATGTGGTGACGCCTCAACACGTGCACTCATGCCGTTCGGGGGAGGTGCTCGGCTTTGTCTTGGGGAGGCCGTGGCCAACATGGAGCTGTTTCTGTTCACCGCCTACTTGTTGCGTGACTTCCAGTTTGTGCTTCCTGAAGGCCAAACCTCTTTACCAGACCTGGAAGGAGTGGCCAGCGTGGTGCTGAAAGTCAAAGGGTATAAGGTTACAGCCCGACCCAGACCTGGGAATGTACATGTAGAGTGATCCTATCACATTTGTATTAACCTTTTAAAGAACTCATTGCTGTTAAAATGGGAATATGTGCATGGGTCAGTAGTAATTGGACCATGTAGAATGATATACTGTACTTTATATTTCTTTAAAATATGTTGTCTTCCAATATGAATCAAGGTTTAGTATAAAATGCTGATTTATTTTTTAGCAGAAAGGGGATTAGTGTGTTTTTTTAAAGGTTAGTTGTTAAAGTAAGGGGGCATTAATGTATTTTGGGTTTTTTGCATATCATGTAATGCCATGATAAAACATGTTTTACCAGTCATCTGCAAATTTGAAAAATGGAGGTCAATGTTTTGACAAATTACAGAACAACAGAAATCAGTGGTATTAGTCTCGTGAAACCTTTCTTACAATATTTTTGACTCAAAATGTTTTTTATGCATGTCATACCATGTTTTTGTAAGAAATAGGCTAATATATGGTACAAATTTTGCATGTCATATGAGGCAAGACATAAACATCTTTTGTATGATTTTTTACATGTGGGAATGCAACCTTATATGCAATGTGTCCAGGACATAAGATTTGTGCAATTTTATTTGTATGTTTTGTCCAAAGTGTAAGAATTTATCATTTCCAAATTGCTTGTCACTTCTGTGGTTTGGTCAGGTTAATTGGATTCATGTTTAACATAGCATGTTATACTCTTATACCAAATAATGTATTAGACATGTCGAACATGCACACAACAATGTCCTGTTATATAACCTAATGTTACTTATATAATATATACTTCATATAACTGAAAAACCTATATTCAAAACAACCAATCAGTTATTTGTCTTCCTTTTACCATAATGCTATGTTACTATTTAGGGAACTGAGACTCACCTAAATACAATTTCAGTATTGTTTTAAATGTATAAAAGCTCACTATTGGTCTGTGGCTACAGAAAGTCACCCTAACCCTAACCTTAATGATAAGTGTGATATTTGGTCACAGTTAATGTGTTAAATAAGACAGCTTCCATGTCAAGGATAACCATTGGTAGATTTTAATGGGCATTACGTGATATGCAGGAACCCCCATATGCAGTAACGCCCCCTTTCTTGTACTCTGCAAACCAGGGCTGCCGACAGGAATCTGTGGGCCCGGGCTGAGTCCACATTTAGGGCCCCCCGCTAAAAAAAATTACTGTGCAAAAACAAAATTTTGGGCCCCCCTCAGGACATACCCGGTTGTCCCCCCCTGTCAGCTGCCCTGCTGCAAACATACCATATTGCAAAAAACAAGACTCAGGACTTCTCTGCATCAAGCTTGTGAATATAGAGGGCAAAATGGATGCAGCAAAATACAGCGACATCATGGAACAAAACATGCTGAAGTCTACAAGACATCTTCTGATGGTGCTGTCCAATTTTCATTTTGTAACATAATACACCACTCCTCTGGCTGTGCTGTAGCCATGCTGGGGGATTGCTCAGACTTCTCATTAGGGTCCTGGACATGTACTAAAGTCCGGAAAGTTCCATCACTACTCTCTAAACTTTCCACTGTGGCAGAAACAACTACTAAAGTCAAAGACTAATTCAATAGTCAATACTTTGACTATTCTGAGTATTTCAGTCTTCTAATCTAATCTGCACTATTCTATTCTACTCTACTCTACATTACACTATTCCACACATTTACTTACTTTATTCTTTAAATAAAAAAAATGAAGATGCCATTCTAAACTGTCTTTTACTTTACTTACTAAACTACAGTAACTAATGTTGGACCTGTATGAGGTCAGGCAGTATGAGGGCTGAAAAGGGCTTGTTGTAGAGTAGTTATATGGGGAGAAACAGAGCTAGGTGGTGTCAGCACACAGGCTCTAGACCCTGATGAAGACCTGACCAACGAAGTAGGCGTCAACCACCACCGTCAGTAAACATGCATACAATGCTGAACATAAATAAATGCTTAAACAAGTTATCCACGTCCTTTAAGTTGCTGCCAGCTTTGCCTTAAATTGAGTGTGTTGATAGGTAACAAATGACAATGTATACATGATTACTGTGCATTTTATAAAGGCATGTCAAAACTATTAAACAGTGTCTTAGTTTTGTTTAAAAGCCTATACTAAATTAGATCAGTATAAAATATTTATGTTGTCAAACCGATGTTGTCAAACTCACATACCACAGCTTACAGCCAATCAGCATTTAGGGTTTGAGACACTTATAATGGGTAATATACTGTACATAATTATGAAAGTGATTCTACTTTATGCATATGTGAATAGCCAATTACACATCCAAGACAAAATGGGAGGTTTAAACATTATTTTGTTAATAGAAAAAGTCACAGACTGCATCTTTGTTGATAAACAACTTGGGAGAACTGTTAAAGTCTCTTACCAACTGCTTCTACTTTCTGCAGTTTTGCCACGAAGCCGAGCATCTGTGTGACTCTGTTCAATACCACCACCCTGTGGATATGGAGAGAATTACACATTTTTAAACATTTCACAGTGAGTGCAAGGAAACTTCAATGTCTGTCAATTGAACTGGGAAAAACAGAAATACCAGTGAAACTAAACATAAAATAAACCAAGTTTTACAAGGGTTCCCCATCTACAGACCATATATTGTTTAGTAAGATTAATTTTGGGGGATATTTTTATAATTTTTTATTGACAGGACAGGAGGAAGCAGATGCCAGGTAGGGGGAGACAGAGAGAAAGGGCACAGAATTGGCACAGAAACACTAACCATGTGCTGTACAGTTAATAGTAAAAATCCTGCCAGAGAGTATCCGACAGTCACATCAATACAGGTATCTGGGAGTATTACTCAGATTTTCTGTGTGTAACTGAAGGCAGTGTTGCAAACAGGTGTTTTAAAGGGGGAAAAGTGCTGAAAATTCAGGGGGCCCTGAGAAGCAGTGGGCCCTGGAATTTATAATGTATGATTTATCATATTGGCAGGGCCCATGCAGATTCTCTTTCATAGGGCCCAGAAATTCTGGCTACACCCCTGGTCGCAAACTGATTTTGTGTGTAACATTAATGTGTTTATTTGCCAATTAAAGGTGTTGGAAACACACACACACACACACACACACAGCCTTCAGTTTACATCTTTATTATAAAAAAAGAGGAGTTACAATAGACTACCCGTTCTACCGGCGAAATTAAGATAGGCTACTTCTCTGTGAAAACGGTTATTTGAATAAGACTTCAAGTTGCCTAAAAATTATTGTTCTGCTTGTTTTATATATATTTTCTGTAAATTGTTGAGGCCTACAATTGTTTTCCTACACGTTGTTAGCAAATTAAATGATCTATATCCCTCCGTCGTTGAAATCATCCTAATATTAATAACACATTTTATGTGTGCTATTACATTATTTATAAAAAATAGTGCAAATTAAATTAACTGCATTTTTCTGATGACGAACGCTATTATGTTCAAGTGCAATGTGACTGAAATGAATCCCGCAATTTGACAGCGGATGACTGTGTCAAGTGAACAGTTTATAGGCTAAAAGATGTTCTGTGCAAACGTTATAGTGGATGTCGCAATGAGTAAATTTTTCCAAGGTAATGTACAGAAAGGTGTTTAAACCACATATGCAAACATAAGCAAACATTTTATTACCTAGTAGAAATTAGTTTTCTCATTTACCAATAGCTATTCACATGCTTAATTCATTAATTTAGGCTTTTTCACGGTTACGGCGATTGGTGCTGATTTTGCCCAAACTATGACAATCTATTCAGGGGGCACTGGAAGATGTATTTATGATGTTTAAAAAATCGCTATCACTAGGTTGTTCTTTGGAAAAGATGATATCCTATGGAATGGAACAGATATTACCCTCGCAGTTTTTCGCTCTTAACTCATAAGATCCGAATTTAAAATTGACAGCAGAGAGAAATCTAGAAAGGATCGAATTTTTTGATTTTACCACTTATAAATACGTTGATATTTTGGAAACTACCATCTACTTCAAGCCGCAGAGTAGTATAACACTTTTACGCACAGACAGTTAATCCTTGACACCTCATAAAATATAGGCTACCAGTTGGTCAAATACTTAAGACTACAATGTAACTGCAGTACACCAGTTAGTAAAATACTATAGCATTTGTACTATCTAATAACCGGGAATGACAAGATTGCACAATGTGGCTTTTGATGGATGTAAATAAATGTCCAGAAACAAAATTCAAAGAAACGCGCTTGCAATGCAGAACTGCACAGATGTTGGCTTGACTGCGTTAACTATAGTGTCGTCAGTACAGTAGCTATAGCAGGCTGATTGATGTTGACAGTAAGGTCTGTATCACCTAAACATTTGAATAGCATAAAAAATGCATCACTAAAGCAAACTGGCTAACGAATGCCATTTAAATTAAACTGTACATAGGTGATCAGACCTTGTTATAAACTATATAAAGGATCAGTTTGATAGGAACTATACTTGATTTGTGGCGTAGTAACATGGCAACAGTGAAAGGAGTGGTGGGGGGTACGTTAATGTTTCACGATAACCGCACGCCTTGTGACGATTTTCTTTCGCTAAAAATACTAATTTAAACATTAATTTTCACAAATAAAATGTTGGCAACCGTTTTATAAGCGCATTAACACACTCCAGACTGTGCGTTGCCAGGGAATAACCGCACACCTCAGCAGTGAAAGCCACTAGGCTTTCAGCCTTTCTACACTGCTGAGGTGTGCGGTTATTCCCTGGCAACGCACAGTCTGGAGTGTGTTAATGCTTACATGATGTCTAGGTACTGTCCACTGACTGAGCTGACGAGGCTGTCATGGGGTGTTTTTTAAAGCTGGTTAAGAGTTCCTAAAATCCTCACTGACAATAGACCTCACACTTCATTGCCTTCAACAATAGCAAAGAAGTTAGAAGAAATGGAGCCGTCAGGTTGTAAGTCGTTATCATCAGGCGCCAACAGTGATGTTTCACTCTGGGGCTGGGAGGCATTAGCTGATCTGTTTGCCCGTCAACAGCAGCTAAAGAAAGAATCCCTGTCAGTTGGAGCCAGAGTATGCCTGCCCCTCAGGAGGCCGGAAGCGAAATGTGTGTGTAAACCTGCATCTTTTTCTCTGTGGAGCTGGACTAGGACTGCGTCTGTGTCTGTGAGTGAAGTCATCATCATGGCGACCATATCTGGAGTACTGGTAGGACTGGCGTGATGGCGGAAGGTGTCATATGGCGTGATGGCCGAAGATGGCGGAAGGTGGCAACAAAGCGTTGTCATATTTCACATTCTATTGCATTGTGGTAATAGTTGGGAAAAGATTCTAGCACAAGATGGGTGATGTCTGCACTGTACAGATCCAAACTTTCACCTGTCTTACAAGGTCGTGAATTCACCCGTGTCTGGAAGAATGGCAGGGAGTATTCTGCCCCAAAATCATCTGTGAGCCTTTCCTTTGAAGTGGCACTCCAGGCTATGATTTTACCTGATGCAGATTTGCTTGCAGTGATTTGCAGTGCCACTTCAAAGCGTTGAGACCAACTTGTGAAAGTTTCTGCCCCGCCTTCTTTAACTGCAGGTGGAAGATACTTTTTTAGGGCACTGGAGACAATATGTGGGCCAATGGGGTGGCACTAGCCCTTGTAAAGTCCACTCGATGCGAGGCAATAGGCTTCACATATTCACTTTAATCAGTAGATCGTCACGGTGTAGGTTGGTGTATGAAGAAAGGGAGAACCAAGGCAGATCAATGGTTGTTTGTATTTAATATCATGAGGCCTCCAGGACACATACACAATCAGGTTGCAGGGTACAGCCAGAGCAAATGCACTACGAGTGTAAATAACCAGCCTACATGCTCTTCACAGCAGCATGGACACTGTTAAGCTACTATATATATGTACAGAGCGTATGCAATATTTCCAAACTCTAGCAACTCACTTGTCACAACGTACAACTTGGTGATTGTCTTCACCACCCAATGCATCGTATCATAGCCTGGCCAGCCTTTATGATATTGAACAAGTAACAGACTAATAGAACACAGCTGAGCGTAATCATACTCATTAGAACTACAAGACACAGTCTCACCCAACTTTGCAACCACGCTAGAAACAGCCAAGCTAACAAGAGGTGTCTCAACACTTAAAGGGACATTTATTTAAAACCAAAAACACCATGCAATGCACTGAATAGTAACTAACACAAAATACATAGAAAAACTGAATATATAAATGAGTTCACTCTTAAAGTCCCTGTATGCCAGCCCACTCTGGGCTGGGCATTACAGTTGACATTGTAATGAGTGTTATTTAAAAAAAAAAGGTGATGTTACACAGTCTCACGACAGAAGATGTTGCATAATGGACTCTCAGTGCCTTTGTGTACATGACTGTCATAGGTTCTGTGTACTGGACATTTTCCCAATTATTCATCCAATCCCCAGTGTGTGTAATTGTGTCATTAGTGTCTGCACCTGTTCATCGTTAATCAAGTCAAACCAGAATATATACACTTTGTTCTGTTTGTTTGAGAAGTTGTTGGTTATTGTCAGAATTTGTCGTCTATGTAATGTTTTTGCCTGTGCATAAGAGTAAGTAGATATCTATTGGATGTACCTGTTTGGAGTATGTGAATAAATAACTACATCTGGAGCTGTCTGTAAATGATCTACCATAGTGTTCGTAAAAGATATAAGCCTTAACAGTTGAGGTTCATTCCTGCGTAAGTGAAGCCGTATGTATACTTGTGTGTTAACAGTATGTCCTTTATTGTGGCCTAAGTGAAGCCATTCTACTTAACTGCATATATCTATATTACACAATCAAACTGGATTACCAAATTTTCCTCCTTCCTAAACTAGACCCTTACACACAGTGGTAAACAATTAACTGTCCCAACATTTTTGGAGTGTGTTGCAGATTTTAAATGAATGTATATTTCCTAAAATAAATTAAAATCACAAAGTAAAACATCCCATAATGTGTTAATAATGTGTTTTCAATATAGTACAGAGTTTATTTAATATTTAAAATATTTTGTTTTTCAAAAAATATTTTTACTGCAAGCTGGAGTTTTTTTAGGGTTGAGAGAACTAGGCCAACTTTTTGTTAATACTAATGAATCTAGGTGTACAAAGGTTCACTCCAGGTTAATTTTGAATGTGTATGCTGTATTAACGCCTTATTAGGGCCCTGGAGTAGTGTGTGTGTGTGTGTGTGTGTGTGTGTGTGTGTGTGTGTGTGTGTGTGTGTGTGTGTGTGTGTGTGTGTGTGTGTGTGTGTGTGTGTGTGTGTGTGTGTGTGTGTGTGTGTGTGTGTGTGTGTGTTTCCAACACCTTTAATTGGCAGATTTCCTGAAGGTTCTGCCACCATGGTATTATCCTTGTATACAGATGATGACAGAAACCTCTGGTGGGAGAAATGTCTTAAACAAGTCAAACTAACATCATGAAAGAGTTGTTTGTCAACCCAAGAGGGACAATAACATCATAGTGATACCAGTCACAGAGCAGAGTTGAGTTATAATCTAGGAGGTTGTCATGTTTGTCCAGTTCTACACCAAGGTCAAGTTTGAATTATCAGAAACATATGAACTAAACAACTCACCAAACTTCCACAAATTATTAAAAAAACATTACTCCCTCCCTTTACTTTAGTAATTATGTAATAATACACCCTAATGTCACAATGTCCCCTGCATTTTGGTGTATTAGGTTGGGTTTGTCCAGTGCTATGGTTTATTCGTGTATGTCTGTATATGGTTTATTCATTCATAACTTTCCCAGTGCTTTCCTCTATAGAGTATACTATGAATATCCCCTGGGTTTTGTTATTTATGGGTTTTCATAGTTCTCCATTCATGTTGTTGTGATTTTGGTTTGTATTTAAGTATGGGTCCGTTGATACCCTCTAGTGCAGGGGTCCCCAAACCCTTCCATGGAGGGCCTATTGCAGTGGTCCTCAAACCCTTCCGTGGAGGGCCTAGTGTATGCTGGTTTTTGGTCTTTCCCTTCAATTAGAGCATAAATAGGACCTAGACTGCCAGGTAAGGGGAGATACTAACCAATTAGTGAGCTACTCCATCAGCCTTGTACAAGGTGAAAGTGAAAACCTGCATACACCAGGCCCTCCGTGGAAGGGTTTCGATACACCTGCTCTAGTTGTTTCATGTTGTACGTACCTGTCAGCCTTTCTATTCAATGTACTTCTATGTCCTCATTATTGTCTACAGCTGTTGTCAATACTCACTTAGCCTATCTGTATAAATACACCTGGTTTTGCTATGTTAGCTTGTCAGTCATTGTTCCTGTCTAAGTGCTTTGGGTTTCTCGTTTCCAGCTCCAGGTCCAGTATTTTGTAAGTCTCCAGATTCTTATTCGTTGATGCTAGAATCTAGTGTTTGTTGTTCTCCTATGCTCAGTTACTAGTGGAGCGAGTTTCCTCATATTAGTTGTTTTCAGTTCACCTTGTATGCGCTCCAAATATCAAAGAGTGTGGAAATAAACATTTTAGTTGGTTGAAGAAAATGCATTTGCCTCCTCCCTACTATTATCTATTTTACCGCATTGTGACACAACGATTTGGCATTTTATGTGATAGTTAGTGATAAACCTTTCCCCAGTTGTATCACATCCAATTGTATTGTCTAATCACAACAATTTCCAAAGCTGATGATCAAGTCTTTCTCTCAGGCATGCGCACCAAGCCTTTCTGATGAATAGTTTAGCTTTAGCTTTTTGATTGTTGTGTTGTGATTGTTGGAGCTTGTATTGCAAGACAAATTTCCATGTACACGGATAATAAAGTGCTATCTATCTATCTATCTATCTATCTATCTATCTATCTAATCTATCTAGTTTCTGGACACAGCGACTACATTGCGGTCACATAATTCACCACATGCACCCTAAATATAGCTGCCCCTCAGTGGTGTGTACTTTGTTCCCTCCTGCACACCTTGTTTACCCACGACTGCCTTGCCTCACACAAGCTCCAACACAATCATTAAGTCTGCTGATGACACAGTGGTGGTAAGCCTATCAGGGACGATGAAGCAATCAGCGATCACTGGTCTAAAATTCTGGGGAGTGTGACATGAGATGCACACATGCGCTGACTGGTAGTGGAGAGTCAAATAGAGTTACCGTATAGTAATGTGTGCCTCTGGTATACATGGTAGGTTAATTAAAGCTGCTCAGATCAGTTCACAAAATGATGCTGAATGTTTGTGGAGACCGAGTAATCCAAATGGGAATCATTTGTAGTGCAGAGGAGTCCCGGGTGCAGCTTGGTGGCTTGAACGGTGTCGCATCTAAAAAGGATGTTGCTAACGGGCCCGCTAGTCCAGGCAGCAGGCTAATCGTGGAAGACTGCCATCGACAACATTGCGTTTAAAGGCATGCTGAAGGGCTGCAATGGAGGATCTCGCTGGCAGGGGAGTTGTGATGAAACTGCAGAGTTGGGTTCCAGTCCGTAGGAAACAAGTTAATCTAGCCTAGCCAGGGCTCATGGTGTTATTACAGGACCCTAGCTAGCCAAGAGGTAAGCTAAGACAGTTGGTAGCCAAGGAGG
Source organism: Umbra pygmaea (assembly GCA_016801145.1). NCBI lineage: Eukaryota > Metazoa > Chordata > Actinopteri > Esociformes > Umbridae > Umbra > Umbra pygmaea. The sequence goes on from JACXGM010005231.1 coordinate 35,329, forward strand.
TAGCTAATATCTGTAGCTGGCTGATTAGCTGTAGAAATCCGGTGAGTTTAGGTAGAGGAGTGATCCAGTATGTTATTGTGCAAACAAAATTCTATCTGATGTGGCTATATGAAGTATGATGATAGCAGATAATAGGCTAGCTGATGTCTTCCTTTTGAAATGGCAATAGGTAGCAGCTAGTTGGCTAATGTAAGGAACACTCCCATAGATAGAGAAAAAGGAACAATGTTTATTGTAAACAGGTAAGTATAAATGCAAACCAAGGCAACGGCACAGAGGACAATCCAATGCAGAATAAATCCCAAACAACAATACAGGGGTCAGTCCAAAATAACAATCCAAGAATTTGTGGGCAAAGGTACAAAGGGAAATCCAAGGCAAAGTAAT
>JACXGM010005232.1:0-35610 GCA_016801145.1 Umbra pygmaea
GCCGGCCTGGCCTTGTCTCGGCCTACTCTCCCACGCAACAAATCCAGAGCTATAATCTCCGCCCTCTCCTGCGCATACTCCGCGGCAGTAGATCCCCACGAGGCCGCCATGCTCCGTTGCTTTGGTTCAGCGAGCTGTTCTCCTTCGGTGTCGTCACTCACCGCCCTCCCGAACATGATTCCCCCGCCTCCTGTCCTCTGGTATTACCCAGCCTCGTTATTATTCTCACTAGTATTCTCGTGCTCCAGATAGACCTCATTGGTCGTGATGTTTAATATGTCACTATTGGCAATGTTCCCCACTTTGTATGGATCACTATTAACACAGTTAAATAAAGCAGAATAATGTTGCCTCCACAAGTTAGCTATATTGTCGGCTCCAGAAACTCCCTCTATATTGCATGGTAACAATGTATTGCCCCTGTGCAGAGCTCTCACCTCCTTCCAAAAGTCAGTGACATTGTTACAGAGTAGTTTTTCAGCCATCAAGTCAGCTCTTAGTACTTGTTCGTGTTTGGTAACATATCGTACGGCATATTTATACCTAGCATTGGTAAGCTTTTTATTATCTAGGAGAGGCCCGTGTCTGGGTCTCCCTGACCCTACCCAAGCCTGAAATACCTCTTTAGCTTCTGCATGATGTGCAGCCATAAACTTATTCCAACCTGGCTTGATGTTGTGTGCCTTATTCAAGTAAGTGAAATATGGTCTACTAGCATCATACAGAGCCCCCACAATGCTATCATACATAGTAAACAGAGCTCTCCGGTGGGAGGATTCATTGCAATTTACATTAGTACACATAATGGCCCCTTTGGGTAAATACACACCACTTAAGAGGCCGTTACTTTTCCCATAGTATGACAAAACATAATCTTTTGTTAACTTAGACCAATCAAGTTTAGCCTTGCAGGCACTATTACTCTCACAAGTGACAAGTCATCTCAGGAAGACTGTCAACATCAAGAGCCATAACAAATGGTACATGATCAGACATGGATGTTTCATACTGGATCCTTATTGATTGCAATATAGCATGGGCATAGCAGTGGTTATACAATGGTCAAGCCATGAAGTGGTGTGCCAGGCTTCACTTATATAGGAATAGCTATCTGCGGGTAAGAGGAGCTGACTGGGTAATGTAAGATTATTGTTATCACAGAACTGCAGCAAATGTTTGCCAAACACTGAATATTCATCTGAAAGGTCAGCATTCATATCACCAACCACAAAAAAACTTATGGAATGATATTCAGTAATAAAATTATTTATAAAAGCAAGTCTGTTCAAGTATTTATCCTCATTTTGTGGGCACTCATAGGGTGCATAGACATTAAGGATAATAAACTCTTTGTTGTTAATTTTTAACTGAACCGCAATGCTCCAATCCACATCTAACATCTATCATGCAAAACACTTTTGCATGATAAAATAATTGCACAAGAAGGGTGAGTTTAAGGAAATTAATTACCAGAGCATGATATTTATATGATTTAGGGGACAGGATACAAGTGGATATAACCAATATCGTCATGTAAGTGGTTATATATAAGCTACTGTGGAAGAGTAGTGTTAAAATCCTGGTCTGCGGCAAGCCTGATTTGATTTAACAGGACCCGGCCTGAGTGGACGTGCAGGATGTTGGACTGGGACGCTTTGTCTTGTGTTCCCCTCTTATACTAAGCAGAACAGCTTGGCAAGATGTGCATCATAGATTATATTCAAATATTTCACTCAACTGAACCTAATGTGTCTTTGCCTGCCCGTTGATAAACACTGTGGAAGCAAACCTTGTCATTTCCTCATTTCAATTCCAGTTCAAATGGCAAAATATGCACTGCATAGTGTAGGAAATCATTTTCCAATCTAAACGGCCTTTTCCTGATTTTTAAAATATCAACAAATACTTGTTCTACAGCTTTTGGAATCTGGTCACTGAAAGAGAAAGTAGTTCTGTTTTCACTTCGCGAAATTCTCATATACTGTCACTGGAAATTATACATCATGCACCTGTAAGGTCCGCAACTTTTCGCCTGAATGCATTTTTCCAATATAGGGGCGGGGACAAAGGGCATTTCAGGAAGTCAAGCCAACCTTAGCATACAGTACAAAACACAAAAGTAGCCACTGTTAGAATACGAAGGGCGCTATGGTAGACAGCGTCAAAAGGTTTGGAGTGGACGTTGCTATTTTCATCCGTAGGATGAAGGTTGACTACAGTTGGCCTCCTGTTTAAGACAAGAACTTTACTTCTGTTCGAGCTCACACATAGATGCTTTTTCGAAATTAAATCCCAGTCAATAAAACTGCCAAGGTTCTCTAATATGAGAATTTGATGGGGTAGGGTATTAACCACATTACTATTAATTGGAAAATGATTTAGCTATACATGCATAACATCTACGTTCAAGTTTTTTTCAATGACCCAATATATTTAGAAACAGAATTATCCATTAAGACTACCAGTGCTATTGGGAGTCCTTAACCTAGACAAACACCACCAATCAAAATGCATTATAGGCAAGACTGAAATAACCAATTAATGTTTTAACTTTAACGTGTTTCTTGAGAACCACAATGCAGAACCACAATGACGCAGTGTTTGTTCACACTTGGCAAATTTGCATGATATTCTCCCGCCAAACTGAACCACAGTTGGATGCACAACAACATCACGCGCCAGCGGCACGTCTGATGACATCCTTAAACTCAGATTTGATATAGCTACTGAGAAACGCGTTAATACATTTGTTTTTTGTTTAAAGAAATAACCTAATACATTATAAATCACATGTAATGTACGCGTCTCCCAGCTTTCTCACTTGCATTAAGTAGTGGTAGAACTTCATAGAACACACAGAGTGGTGTAAATTTACATAATCTCGCGCCATATTCTCGGAAGACCAGAGACTCTATTTTCGCGCGCTGAGCATAAGCTCCGGTCACATCATTGATTGACAGGTATTACAGCCCATCAGTGAGAAACCTAGAAGTGGCAATAGCCAATACCAAAACGAATAGTTTTAAGCAGGCGGGGAAGGACCCTGTTGAAGATTCTTATTGATTCAATCCCTTAAATCAGTCTATACGGAGTAGTTAATTTTAAGAAATTGTGTACGGATTACGTTTGACGGATTATTATACGTCATTCAATTATCTGCATTTGGAGGAATATACAGGTAATATAACTCTGTAATTAAAAAGTTATGTATTGTGAATGCTAATAATTGGATGAAACTTGGCACACTGAATGTCTCATTCAAACCAGCTAGTTAGCGAGCTAGCTAACTTTTGCACTGTTTTCGAAATATTATTATTTTTCAATGTGGTTACATGGTAGTTTTGGTACAGTAGTTTGCATTATAGCATATTATGTACACTACGTGTCAGACTGTAATTAATATATTTATATATATATATATACATATGAATAACTAACTACAGTATTTACTTGAAACTTATTACAGTACTGTAGCTAGTTGAATTAACGTTAGCATGGCTAATGTAACGTGGTGTACTGTCAGTGTCGATTAATAAGTGGTTATGGGTACTGTACAGTACAGTACTAAATGTGCTAGAAGTTTACTGTAGATACTGTAGTTATATCTTCTGAATTTCAGTTACACATTACAGTATCTGTTACCTAGATAACTAGTTTGTGATCTGACCGGATAGTTAAGATAGCAAGCCATTGCAAAACTTGTGTAGTTAACGACATGTAGCTACGGTATGGGTGTTGTTAACTTGTCCTAGCCAGAGAGCTTATAGCTACTAACTTTTTGTAAACCAGCGCGGAGTACAAAGTTAGCGCGCTTTCTAGAAGCTTACATTAGTCAATTACGTCGTTGTTAATAAGTTGTCTCTGTAGTAGTTTGTAACTGTTATAATTACAAGTAACTACTTGTACATGCTTTCCATCTTGTACAGCGAGTGATTCGAATGTGTCGGAAGCTAACCCGTATCTGAGTTACTAAAACTGGTCTAGCAATATTACTAAATAACAATATGAATAACTGTGCCCATATGAGCGCCTCCAGCTGACCAGAGAACTTGCAAACCAGCCTCACAGCAATCAGACCCAAATGCACGCTTGCCAGTGTAAACTGAAAATAAATCGAATGCATGGGTCTGTAAGATATACGTAATTAACTGTTAGAATATCTATTAAATTGAAGTTAAGGTCGTAGCTGTTTGAAAAAAAATTGAAGAATGCCCTCGAAACGTTGTCAGGAAGCCACATTGTTTGATACAAGAGCTGTATTCGCGCGCGGATGGAGTCGCAGTGACTGAATTTTAAAGGGGTGGCTTAGCGACTCAATTCCCCTCACTGTATTCTAAATCATAACAGCACGGCATGCTTAAATATTGTTGCCTGTCCATTGTGATTGGCGAGAAAGGATGTACGATTCCTTATACCCTCAGAATTGACAATTATTCTCCTTTAATCAGTGTGATTTAATTCACAAGTCACTAAGAGTAAAGGGAAGCGATAGAGAATTATTAAACCAGTGATTTTACATTTTTTACATATATCAGTTGATGCTATAATGCTATTAATCGAGTGAGTAGATCAGATTTTCTGATTGCACTGTGAATACATCTGAACTGAGGTTGGTTGTTGCTACCCTTCCGATCAGGATGGTGCAATATTTGGCTTAGAAATCTAAACCCAGGAATTGTCAATGTATTCACACGAGCCCAAATACTTCATGAAGAGGTTCAATATTTGTCTTATTTCATTCAAAGCTTTTGTGTTGTTTTAGTAGCTAAGCTGCAGCAGCCATTTTGGAATATATGTTGTTGAACCATAATGAAACTTGCTTGCCTGTCCTCTGTGTATTTAAAAATGGCCTGGTAAGGTATGTTCTGCTGGCTACTGTTAACCCTCAGTTTGGCTACCGTTTGCATAGGGCAACTGCAATGTGGATTCAAGTGCGCACCATGGATGGCAAGGAGACCCATCGGATTGACTCCCTGTCTAAACTAACCAAGGTGGATGAGTTGCGCCTAAAGATCTCAGAGCTCTTCAAAGTGGACCCAGACAGGCAGAGGCTGTTTTATCGGGGAAAGCAGGTGAGTTGGAAACATACTTTTTTGATTCAGTATAGTTTCACTTTCCTCACCTAGTCCTGTAGAGGACATCCTTTATCTTAATGCTTGACTTTGTAACAGGATAAGTCATTTCTGAAACAATGTTTTGTTTGCTGATCCCAGATGGAAGACGGCCACACCATCTTTGACTACAACGTGGGTCTCAACGACATAGTGCAGCTGCTGGTTAGACAGACCCCACCCCCTGCTGCTGTCCTCAAAGGCAAGGACAAAGAGGCGGAGCTGTCAGACTCCGACTCTGGCTGTGGCTCTGCCCAGAGTGAGTCAGACAAGAGCTCGACCCATGGGGAGGCGGAGGTGCAGGCTACTGGCTCCTCCCCCCAAACCGACACACCAGACCTGGTTGACCCAGGCTTTGGGTTCTACAAGGTGAAAATACAATCTGTTGATTAATATTTTAGTGGATTTAGTGTAGGTTGATTCCTAAAATCCATGTACATTACAAATTGTAAATGTGACCCACCACCTATATCTAGACCTATGATCACCAAAGTCATTATTATATTAATTGTAACATTACAGTCAGTTTTCAAATGGCATAACAATCACCTGTAATTGGATGGACAATGGGATGTGTATGATTCATTAACTGTTGATACAGTTGTAACTGAAATTGAGATATTCATCCTCAAAGATTTGCCAGGTAGAGTAGGCTACTACTGGAACTCCAATAGGGTACAATGTCTTTTCTTTAAGCTCTTTCAAAAGTTGTGTAATAGGCTCAGACACAATTTTTGTAGTTTGTGTAGTGTAGGAAGAGGAGTTCATTTCCATGTATAGTTTACCAGTACTTCCATAAGATGTATTTTAAGTTTGAATAGGTAGGCAATGTTAGAATTGATTACTTAGCTTTCCTTAACTCACAGCATGTTGTCATAAATGACAACCCCATTTTGAGACCTCATATCGCAGGCTGTGTACCATGTAAACACTCAATTTTGGTTTCTGTTTATGTTCATAGGAGAACAGTTCATTTAGAACTATATTTTCAAATGCTACCATAAGGCAAGTTGTTTAAATCGGGATGAACTAATGTTTAGGTTTTACGATTTACATATATATTTTTTTCTCAGGCTGTGTGACAGACTCAATTTCTTTTTTTTTATATGCTGAAATAGAAGATGTGCTAATTTCTCAATTTTTTCACAATACTGTAAGACACAAATGTTTTAATTTTATTTAGATGTTAGAAGTTAAGGTCTTACCTTGGTGGTCAAACCGAAAATGAAACTTAACCATCTGTCACTTTCTAGGCTTGTAAAAGTTTATTTTTTATTTTTTGTATTTAATTAACACATCTTTGTCATTTGTATAAACACAAACTTTACATTCAAGAAACCATTTATTTAGAAAAGTGAACTTAAAAAAGAATAAGTTTAGGCACTACTGACAAGTATGCATCTGTTCTGAATGACTAGATGTAGGTAGTGGGTCACATGATAATGGAGACAAATTAAACTTTAGCTCATGAATTCTAAAAGGCATGTCTGATTTCTTGGTGGTGCATTTTGAAAGTTAGGTTAAACATGACTGGCTTAATAAAAAAATTGCATAACTGATGTTTTCAGTTAGCGGATGCAGCATTGCATAGTTCACTTTACAACAATTTTTTTTTTGACTCCTCAGATTAATGAGTTTGTTGATGCCAGAGACTTGAATATGGGTGCCTGGTTTGAGGCCCAAATCGTGAACGTTACAAAGACCACCAAGACAGCCGTGGAGGAGGGCTCTGAAGATCATCCAGGGGAAGAGGAAGTGATACAATACCATGTCAAATATGAAGAGTGAGCCCTTTTATCTTGTCCTAAAGAATCACAAATAGATGGAAATGTAATGATACATTGGTGACTGACTGTTGTACTCCACAAACATGTTCAGAAAACCAATGGGTTAATGTAAAACCTCTAGCCAGTTAGCACAGTGGGGCCAATGGGGAAATGTCCCTGTGATCTCATTCCTCTCACAATGTATACATGTTCACTTTTATTCACTGTTATAAAAGTAGCTTGATATAATATGAAGTTATGCTTTTTCAAGGTCATGTGTCTGCCAGCCTTATACTTTGCACAAACAAATGGAAATGTCCCCATTCACTTTTATAAGGAAAATGTAATATTTTATATACTCCAAGAGCATACAATGTCCTGTTTAAGGCTTCAAAATTATTCAGCATGACACATGATAAAATAAGGTCTCCTGTTTTAGTGATATTTTGGTGATAAGATCATGATGTCAACTGGCATTTTATTATTTTGTGTTCATTATAACTCGCTCCGCTGGGTCTGGCGGCGCATTAGAGAGCAGCAGGTTGGATACAATGACATTGATGTATTTTCCTATTTGCCATGAAATAGAACAATGTTAAAATATTACTTGCAGAATGAGCAGAGTCCACCAAGCAGCATATTTAATTCCTACCTGATTATTTGTTGGTTTCAAGTATAAAACTACAATGACAGCCCCTTTTCAGAACACACGGTCATCTACCAAAAGCTCTTTATCAAGTCCCGGATGTGTTATTATTTGTGTTCTTCCCACTGTCGTATAATTGTGTATATATAGCTCACTCTCTCCCCCTTGACTTTGTCAGTCATTGTGTGTTTTAAGATTTGTTTTGATTCTGAATCAAGTTTCACAAGTTTGTATATGCTGCATGCTGCATTCTAGCTGTTTGCAACATTAATTAAATCCTGCCCTGGGTTCTGCACCTGCCAGCTGCATTCAAACAGCTATGTTTGTTCGCCACATTTTAATTAATGTGCGTTAATACGGTTTACTCCTGCCAATTTACCCCTGAAATTAGTTATTACAATCTGCTTATACCTTCAGTCGATTTCCTCAGAATTCAAATGTCTCTTTGATCTGCTCGCATTATGTCGATCATGCCCCAGCAAGCAGCATTTTCTGTAGGAAGCAGCTGGTGTGAATACTGACACAGATTTTTCCAGCTACCCAGAAAATGGCGTGGTGGAGATGCAGTCCAAGGACGTGCGGCCGCGTGCTCGCACAGTCTACCAGTGGCACCAGCTGGAGGTGGGCATGGTGGTCATGGTCAACTTCAACCCAGATGATCCCAAGGAGCGTGGCTACTGGTACGACGCAGAAATCCAAAGGAAGAGGGAGACGCGGACCGCACGTGAGATCTACGCCAAAATACGGCTTGGGTAGGAGTAATGATGGTCCTACCTTAATGTCTGTTCATTACTGTAATGTATTGCTTATCTACAGACGTTTGATTGCACTTTGTCATTAGCTTAACATCTAATTCATCTAGTTTTGCATGGTAGGGCCATCAAGGGTACCCTAAGACGGTGTGTTAATTTCAGGGAGGCTGGTGATTCCCTGAACGACTGCCGCATCATGTTTTTGACTGAGATCTACAAGATCGAGGAGCCTGGAACTTTGGACGGATCTGGCGCGCAATCTGACAGTCCATTAAAAAGTAAGTTGGTTGTTTTGCTGTTTTTCAATATACCATTATTATTATTTTTTAACCAAAATATAATGCAGTGGACCTACTTACATGTTACCTAAACCTGTTTCTATTTTTAAAAAATTGCTGAGGCTTGCACCTGTCTGTTAATTTACCATCAATTTAATTGATCTCCATGATTTAAGTACTCACTTTTAATCCCTTCCTGGTGACCTGGTTGAACCTGAAATCACATGACCATTTAGGTCATCAGGGACTCTCCAGTTGACTACATTAACATGTTCGATACCTTCATAACAGTGATGTCCATGCACAAATGTGTGTTCTACCAGTTATGTTGTTTTTATTTAGGAGAGTCTTGTAGCAGTAGGGCCCTATAATTTCCATGCTGCAGAGAATGTGGGCGGAATCCAGACATTGACACGGAATTCAACAAAATGGAAAAATGTCTTTTGAATATTTCATTTTGGAGGAACAGACCAGCTTTATAAATAGTAGACACTAATTTTTTTTTCTTCATTCAGACCTTTTTCAATATTTATTCTAAACAGTTCTCAAACTCCTGAGGTTGTGATTTCCCCTGGATGCAGAGAAAGCCTTTGATAGAATTGAATGGGAGTACCTGTTGTTCTTTGAAAATGTGGATTTAGGGACAAATTCGTCTTCTGGATCTGGCTTTTGTATGCATCCCTTTCTGTACCAATGACACTTGCACTGACTACTTTGCCCTGGAATGCGAGACGAGGCAAGGTTGTCCTCTTCCCCTTGCTCATTGCCATTGAGCCCCTCTCTGTAGCGTTGCAGGCCTCTTGTCTTTTTCCAAGGTGTATCACGGAAGGGCATTGAGAATAGGGTCTCTTTGTAACCTGATGACTTGCTGCTGTATGTATGTGACCCCGCAACCTCTTTACTCTCCATTCTGGCAAACTTTGGTTTTCTTTCTGGATACAAGTTTAATCTACAAAGGAGTGCTTCCCAATCAATCCAGCAGCTTCAGCAGATAGATCTGCCCTTTCAGTTTAATGCTCTGGTTTTAAGTACCTTGGAGTGACTCGTTCACTATCTACCCTTTTTCTCTGCTGATTTTTGCCCCCCTTCTCACTCAGATGAAGGCTGATTTTTCAGAGGTGGCGTAATTTATCTCTGTCACTCGTAGGAAAGATTAATTCAAGTCGATTAATCAGGTTGTTACTCATTCATTTGGGGAGGAAAGGTACCTGGGAGGCAGTAGGTGTTTACTTCAGAGATGCAAATTCAGTGTTGGACTTGCACTTTCCAATTTTATGTTACTATTGGGTGGCCAACTTTCAGAAGCTCCCATTCTGGTTGCATTCTCCAAGTATTCCTTGGTACCATCTAGAGGTACTATCATGCATGTCTACCTATTTAAAGGCTCTGTGTTCTGCTCCATTGGTATTCCTGTAGTACAGTCCATTAAAGATCTGGTACCAGTTCTGGTGTCAGCGCCTGATCTGCCTACCAGATTTGACTCCGAATTCTGATTTGACTCCGAATTCTGATTTGACTCCGAATTCTGATTTGACTCCGAATTCCGTCCCTACAAACCACATCACAGACGCACGTTCTGAATGCTGCTTTGCTCTCCAGGCGACTAATGCGTGTCATTTACGGAAGAGAGACAGATCGGGCAATGTGTAATGTTTGAAGCTAGCACGATATGGTTAGAATATGTAGCTATCTAGTAGGGCTGCACAATTAATCAAATTTTCGTGATCGAACTACATCAAAACAATTCATGTGATTATGTTGTAAACAGTACATTGATTTTTGATTCTGACTTGTTTGTATGGTCCCCAAACATTGCACATTGGTCCAGGAGCCCTGTGTGCTTGACAATATGCATTGAAAAGCCTTATTCATCATGTTTTACATGCTTTTACAGATATAAAACAACAAAACATGCATAAGTTCTTCCATTTATTTACTCTTTAAGGAGATTCACTGAAGTTTGGTGAATAAGAGGAACCATTTTATTTTGATGCGCATATTTGTACATTAGCAGGAATGTAGCACAATATGGTTGTGAAAGCAGTTATAATTAGCCTATGTGACAATAAAATTTGTTTTGGTTGAAATCAACAAATAATTGTGATAATTAATAGTGATTCCAATATTGATTAACATAATCATGATTATCATTTTGGCCATAATCGTGCAGCCCTACTATCTAGTAATCTTAGAAATGACTAGCTAGTGAGATGGCAAAAATGTCCTGCTAAATTAATAGCAACTCATTTAGACCATATCATTTAATTTCTGTGTTATAGTACAGGGGGAAAGAGATATTTTCGACAGTGCCAAAGGAGTGGCAGACAGTGGTGGGGGTTCCCCTGCTCAAAAAGGACCAGAGACTGTGCCAATTATAGGGGTATCACCCTTCTCAGCCTCTCTGGTAAAGTCTACTCTAAAGCCATGGAAAGGAGGGTTCGGCCAATAGTCAAACCTCAGATTGAAGACGAACAGTGCAGATTTCATTCAGGTCGTTGAACAACGGTCCAGCTCTTTACTCTTGCAAGGATCCTGGAGGGGTCCTGGGAGTATGCCCATCCAGTCTTGTGTTTTGTTGATCTGGAGAAGGCGCATGTCCAGGTAGATGTGGGAGGTACAGCGGGAGTATGGGGTGAGGTGGTCTCTGCTCATGACCATCCAATCTGGACGCTCACAACGAGAGCTCTGTCAGGGTTCTCGGCAGTAAGTCAGAATCGTTCTGGTGGGGGTTGGCCTCCGCCAGGGTTTCGCTTGGTCACCAATCCTGTTTGTGATATTCATGGGCAGGATATTGAGGCAAAGTCATGGTGGGGAGGGGTTAAAGTTTGGTGGCCTGAGGATCTCATCGCTGCTGTTTGCAGATGACGTGGTCCTGATGGCATCATCGGTCAGTGACCTTCAGCACTCACTGGATCGGTTCGCAGCCGAGTGTGAAGCGGCTGGGATGAGGATTAAGCACCATTAAATCTGAGGCCATGACTCTCAGCAGGAAACCTGTGGATTGCATACTCCAGGTAGGGAATGAGTCCTTACCCCAAGTAAAGGAGTTTAAGTACCTTGGGATCATGTTTGTGAGGGGACAATGGAGCGTGGGATTGGCCAGAGAATCGGAGCAGCTGGGGTGGTGTTGCATTTGCTTTACCGCACCATTGTGACGAAAAGAGCCAGAAGGCAAAGCTCTCAATCTACCGGTCGCGTGTACAATCGGACGAAATGGGTTTTCTCAGGAAGGTGGCTGGTGTCTCCCTTACGGAGGAACTCTGAGTAGAGCCGCTGCTCCTTCGCATTGAAAGGAGCCAGTTGGGATTGTTTGGGCATCTCCTAAGGATGCCACCTGAGCACCTCTCTAGGGAGATATTCCTGGCACGTCCAAGCTGGGAGGAGGCCTCTGAAGACCCAGGACTAGGTGGAGAGCTTTCATCTCCACACTGGCCTTGGAATGCTTTGGGATCCTCCAGTCAGATTTGGTTAATGTGGCCAGGGAAGTTTGGGGTCCCCTGCTAGAACTGCTGCACTTGTGACCCAACCCCGGATAAGCAGTTGGAGATGAGAGAGAGAAAAGGAATAGAAAACATTTACTATCAGTTTTATTTTTGTATTTTTGCTTTAATTATACAGAGAAACGTAAATGATGTCAAGAATAAATAATGAAGTTGTATTAGCATCGTTTCTAGCTTCAGATATCTCAGCCGCTTGCCAGATAAATGGATAGCAATTTTTTTTTAATACTTCAAATCTAATCGATTACACCATTACATTTTGTGAAAAATGTCCTGTATGTGTTTTGCTCGTGTGTGTTTTGCTCGTGTGTGTTTTGCTCGTATGTGTTTTGCTCGTATGTGTTTTGATCGTATGCGTTTGCTTACTTTAAATAAATCTGTGAACTTCAGAGAGTCTTTGTTCTTTTGCAACTTTATATATGCCCTGGTTCACTTACAACAAAAATAAGACATTTACTTTTAGCCAGCTCAGATATTCTGACAACTATAAAACATATCTCTAACTGCACTCTCTCACTTCCCAAATCAGTGCACAATATTCCAAAATGTATATCTCAATTGAAAAAGTGTTACAGTAAATGAGGACTATAAAACATGCATTATATTAAATATTCCTTTCCTTCGAACAAATTATTTGGCCTGGCTATATTAATGTCTATTTTGTAGGGCACAGTATATGGAAACTAAAAAATGTTGCTATGGGGCAATGCATGTGCAAACTGTTCTAAGAGTTTTCTCAAATGTTTTGTTTGTTTGCAGGATTCACATTGTTAGTTTGTCCATATAGTTGTTCAGTTGCAGAGGCAGTTGTGGAAACGACTTATCAGCAGAATCTGATCAGGCTAAAGAAATTACCATAGGTGTTTATTTTTTGCTGCGTACATGCACCCATCTTTTGCCAGTTAAACCAAAAATGAATTTTCGACTTTTTTTGCACTTAAGAAAAGCTCAACAAACCACTCTTGCCTAGGGAAGTGGTTCCCAACAAGAACCAAGAAACTGTTGGTTGAAAACCACTGAGCTTAGGCTGTTCATATGCAGGTGTAAGATTCACAGAAAAATATTATTGAAATCAGAAAAGAATGGAACTGAATATGCCAAAACTAAAACAGATTTTATAGGGCCCTATAGTAATGAGTAGATTTTATAGTAGATTTTATAGGGCCCTATAGTAATGAGTAGATTTTATAGGGCCCTATAGTAATGAGTGCAAACAATTTATAGGGCCCTATAGTAATGAGTAGATTTTATAGGGCCCTATAGTAATGAGTGCAAACAATTTATAGGGCCCTATAGTAATGAGTGCAAACAATTTATAGGGCCCTATAGTAATGAGTGCAAACAATTTTGTGCTGGCCCCAGAGGGAATCAAAATCACCAACATCATAGTGTAACTATCAACAGACAGTTGAGTCCACTAACATCTGCATGTTTTTCTGAATGTTTTCCAACCGCAAATGCTCATAGGGAGTGGGGGGTGGGGGTGCTTGCTGTTTGTAAACGCAGCTGTACTTTCTCATCTCTGGAGATTTTTATGAAGGGTGCATGTAAAACGCATTCATAGTTGCTAATGTTTTAGAGGCTGCAAGCAGTAGGCCTATGATGTATTTCCTCAAGTTTGAGGGGGTGGGGTGGTCTAGTGGTTAGGGCACAAGCCAGGCTCCAGGATAAAATGATGGGGGGGCATTTTTCATCAATGGGGGGCATAGCTAATTCATATAACATTTGCAATGCTTATCAAGAAACAGAACGGGGGGCCACAGTTTCTATCTGGGGGGGCAATGTTCTACTTTGCCCCCCCCCCGTAGATCCGGGCCTGTTAGGGCATCTGACTGGTGTCCATGTGGCCCTTGCTTCAACCCCCCCGCAACGCTTTGTCGTTCTATCACCTAGAGCACAGTTCACCCTAAACGCTTCCAGGTCAGAACCATATTTTTGCTAAATGGATTTGAGAGGATGTTTGTTCTACTTCTCAGTATTTCATGTTTTATTATATATCAGTGGTGAAAGAATAACTTTTTGCTTAAACAGCATGTGGGGAGGCAGGGGAGCAGATTGCTGTCCCAGTCAAGGCTTTATGGTGTTTAACTTTTTTCATGTTTTTGTTGAAATGTGTTGAAATGAGCACTGAAATATTTTGCCTGTTACTCTTCCATAGGGTCAAACGGACCAGAGTGCAAACACTGCAAAGACGACCTGAAAAAGAACTGCCGTTGGTGCAACTGCCACGTGTGCGGCGTGAAGCAGGACCCCGACAAACAGCTGCTGTGTGACGAGTGTGACATGGCCTTTCACATTTACTGCCTCACCCCCCCGTTGGACAGCCTCCCTGATGACGACGACTGGTATGTACAGGTCCTTCTCAAGAAATTAGCATATTGTGATAAAGTTAATTATTTTCCATAATGTAATGATAAAAATTAAACTTTCATATATTTTAGATTCATTGTACACCAACTGAAATATTTCAGGTAATTTATTGTTTTAATACTGATGATTTTGGCATACAGCTCATGAAAATTCCTATATTCCTAATTTTTATCATTACATTATGGAAAATAATGAACTTTATCACAATATGCTAATTTCTTGAAGGACCTGTATACCTCACAGTTAGACACATTGTCTATTGAACCTTCACTAATTACATACTAAACCTTTTCACTGATTACATATGTAATAGACAGCTGGTTAAGGTGAATATAGTCTGTTACTAATTGTCAAAGCCTGGATTGGAGTGTGTTTGAATATTTTTCAAATATTTTTAATGTATTTATACTGAGCATTGTCCATTTTTTTTTAATTATAAAACATGCCCAAAAAATGAGTGTTGCACAGGGAACACCAGGGATGCTTGTGTAGCTCCCCCAGGCCTCCATACCTGTGCTACAGTGAAGTGTGGTCTGTTACCTCTGCATTGGGGGAGCCTGATCCTCCCTTACATGTATTCAGCGGACCAGCACAGCTTATCAACAGCCAGCTGAAGTCATGTACGGCAGTGTTTTTAACAGTCTTACTGTTTTCTCCCTGGTCTGACTTCTGTACTTATTTTATGTAAGGTATTGTCCAGAGTGCCGAAATGATTCAAGTGAGGTGGTGCTAGCAGGAGAGAAACTTAAGGACAGCAAGAAGAAGTCCAAGATGGCATCTGCCAGTTCAACTAGCCAGAGAGACTGGGGAAAGGTACTTAAAAAAAAAAATGTATTATACTAATAATACTAGTGGTGTAACTGGCTTGACTGGAGTGCAACTACCACAGTATTCTTCCTCTGAATGAAAGGCTGACTCCTGGAGATTTATTTTAGTTACTGATTTATTCAAAGAGGTGTTTGTATTTGGGTCTCTGAAACAGAGAATGGGCAATTATTTATACGTAAACAGATTGAAGCCACATAAATATACAATATGAAACTATGACATGAGCATGGAGAAAACAGTGTTAATTATAAAGCTCAAGTGCTAGAGGCCAAAAGGTATAATTCATGGCCAATAGGGACAGCGTCAATAACAACCTGGAGATGCCAATTTAGACACGGTAAGGTGTAACTCAACATTGCATATAAAAAGGGAGTATTAACCATACAGTATTAATTATAGAGCTCAAGTGCTAGAGGGCAAAAGTCATAATTCCTGGCCAATATGGACAGTGTCAGTAACAACCTGGAGATGCCAGTTTAGACACTGTAAGGTGTAACTCATCATTGCAAATAAAAAGGGAATATTAACCATACACTATGTAAGGTTACATAGCAAAACAGGCCATGCAATACTTGTTTTCAAAAGCAACAAACTGCTGAATTTAGAACATGCTAATACCTGAGTAGTATTTACTAAGCCATTACATGCAGAGGTTTTCACAGTTACAAGTAAAATCTACCTCCGGTACAAAAGTTGTCTACTGAGTTGGATAGCTTAGCATTGGTAGAGACTAGCAAATGGCAACTGGGAACCTTTCCACAGTAAATTTAACTATTTTATTATTATGTGTGTATTTCTTGGAGGGTACTCTCTGTCTCTTTCCTTTAATTACAGTTTAGTAAGTGAAGCAAATCTACCAGTCACCTGCATAGTTCACCAGCATTTGGCTGGTAAATGTTGCCAATTTTGAACCCTGCTTGGATTGCTACACAAACTCTGACAAAACAGTTGTTCAGGTTTTTGAAGCATGTATTACAGTGTTCACACATGTCCTCTTTACCTTTCAGGGGATGGCTTGTGTTGGCCGCAGTAAGCAGTGCACCATTGTTCCTTCCAACCACTACGGCCCAGTTCCTGGCGTTCCCGTCGGAAGTATTTGGAAATTCAGAGTCCAGGTGAGTCTCTTCAGTTTGCTGATGGAGGAACATCTATAACTGCAGTGTCTTTTCTATATGTAAGGCACTTAAAGTCACTGTGATTTGAATGTAACCATGTGAAGAGTTGTGAGGGGGTCTTATGGAATTAGCTGGATTACCCTGCAGGCATTGTGCTAATGGCTCTAAATTCTGATTAAAAAAAAACTCTGTTTTGTGTGTGTGTAGGTGAGTGAATCTGGGTGCCATCGGCCACATGTTGCTGGGATTCATGGAAGAAGCAACGATGGAGCGTACTCTCTGGTGCTGGCCGGGGGTTATGAAGACGACCAGGCATGTAGACCATCATACATATCGGCGGGTACAATGTACATTTTAAAGGGGGTGACCAGTCACATGATCACCTCCATTGAAACTGCTAAGCCCCTCTAAAACACACTGAAGATGTCACCTCGTCCAAAAGTGAACTCCCCTTTTCTCGAGAAGTAACCACCAATCACAATCAAATTGAGGCGAGGGATGTGCAGCTTATTTATGGGAGCAGCAGGCTCTGCTTTCCCTGATTGAATTGGCTACTATTGGTTGTCACTCTTACTGTGTGTCTCAAACCAGTTGTATGTGTTGGCCAGGTTTATCATGTGACTGGTCACCGCATTTAACATGAGAGCATTTTTGTCTTCTAAATGGAAAGGTTATTCTGACCATGTTCAATTGCATGTTAACAGTTTGAATAATGAAAGGTCACTGCCAATAGTGTTATTTTTTTTTATTTTTTTTTATTGTTCCCAGGATGATGGCAATGAGTTCACCTACACTGGTTCTGGAGGGCGTGACCTGTCTGGCAACAAGAGGACAGCCGAACAGTCATGTGACCAGAAACTCACCAATATGAACAGGTACCAGTCCAGACCAATGAGTGTCTGCACAGGGAACACCAGGGATGCTTGTGTAGCTCCCCCAGGCCTCCATACCTGTGCTACAGTGAGGTGTGGTCTGTTACCTCTGCATTGGGGAGCCTGATCCTCCCTTACATGTATTCAGTGGACCAGCACAGCTTATCAACAGCCAGCTGAAGTCATGTACGGCAGTGCTTTTAACGGTCTTGCCGTTTTCTCCTTGGTCTGACTTCTGTACTCATTTCATGTAAGTGTTGTTTTTTCTTTGGTCATTAAGGAGATGCTTTTATCCAGAGTTACTTAGTGAGTACAGTAACATCCCCCTGGAGCAGCTTTGGGTAAAATGCCTTGCTCAAGGTCACTGACTTCTGGGACAGTCAGGGTTTGGATAGGCAGCTGTCTGAATACAAGTTTGACTCCCTAACCACTGAGCCGTCTGCATCATTTCACCATGCCACTGGGCCCTATTCATCAAAGTTAAAACAAACTACATTCTTGGATCTAAGACAAAGAGATGCAATTGCTGTTTACAATTTGAACAGAACAATTTGCTCTTGAAAAAGATTGTCTTTTCTGTACAGGGACAGCTGTCCTGAACCGGTTAACTATGTTAGCAAAGTGTCTGTTTTGTTCAATGTGGAAAGGTGGGATGCATTTGTTTTCTTTTAGATTGCAATGACTTCTATGGGACTTTTCTTAAAACATTTTTTAAGTGTGTTGAATGTGTTTTATAATTAATACTGCAGTGTGCAATTTGGGTTTCATTTGAATGAACAAGCCCTCCTTGTTTGAATTAGGGCCCTCGCTCTAAATTGCAATGCCGCAGTGAACGAGAAGGATGGTGCTGAGGCGAAGGATTGGAAGGCCGGCAAGCCAGTCAGAGTGGTACGCAGCTCCAAGGGTCGCAAACATAGCAAGTTCAGCCCTGAGGATGGCAATAGATACGATGGCATCTACAAGGTGAGAACTCACGTACATGATAAAGGCAGTTTAAGAGATAAGAAGACTCATAGCAAGTTGGTTGTTTTGTTCTTTAATAGGTTAACTGTACATACACATCGCTGCCAACTTGAGCTTCAAAAGAAGCTCTGGCCATTCTGTCAAGGAATCTTGTCAAAAATGTGGGAGGCTTTGGCGCTCTGACGTGGCAGGACATTCACATCACCCAAGACTAGCATATGTACTTAAATTCCGATTGGTTGACTGTTGTATGATGCAGTTCAGCTGCAAATGTCATTACCATAAAGTTTAACAAACTTCAACTTTCTGCTTGACACTCTGGTTGCTTAACACGCCCAAAATGTGACGCCGTCTGATTTGCCGAGCCTTGCAGCTGAGAGAAGCCAGCTTCTATTGAAAATGAATGACTTTCAGTGACATTGAAGCTGAAGTGGGCAGCAGCGTGTACATAGTTTGCTTCTTTCTTTTGAATGATTTCAAATGGCCAACTCTCTTCCAGGTGGTAAAATACTGGCCTGAAAAGGGGAAGTCTGGCTTCCTCGTTTGGCGATACCTGCTGAAACGGAACGATGATGAGTCAGCGCCATGGACCCGTGACGGCAAGGAGCGCATCAAGAAACTGGGACTCACCATGCAGGTAAGGGGCCTGTTTTCTGCAGTTAAAGCATTGATCTAGTTTGGGACTCTTTGCATGAACCTTTTTACTCTTGTTCAGTATCCTGAGGGCTACCTGGAGGCCCAAGCAGCAAAGGAGAAAGAGAAGGAGAACAAGGAGAAGGAGAATGAGGAGGTGACTGAGACACCCACCAAGGGGAAGCGCAAGAGGAAGTCTCAGTCTGGTAAGTACCATATTTTAGCGCATAAAGCGTGCACCCGATTTTTACGTGCATCCATGTACATTGCGCAGAAATCTTGTTTTGTGTAAAAATAATATCAGCATTGCACACACCCTTACAAGGCGCACATCATTTTTGTAGAAAGGTGACACAATCTCCCCTGCCCAGACCTCCATTGTGTTACAATGTTAAAGACCCAACACATGACAAACACCCAACCCCCCCCACGTGCTGATAATATAAAACCAGCGATTGCCAAAGTGGAGTACCCGCATTAATGTTAGTGCGTACACAACTCAACGTATATTCAAACTGGCCTATACAGTTTTCTTGTCTGAAAAGCCCAGTCTCACTGGCAAAAAAATACCTAACTAGTGTTGGTATATATTATCAAGCTTGCGTTTAAAAAATCCTACATTGGTATTTACAAAGAGAATTAAGAATGCGCCTATGCAAATCAGACGATCCTATGACTGTTTTATGCACACCGTAGGAAATCCCAATTGAGAAATACCACTTGTTCTTAGCGTCAGTGTTTGTGCACAGTCTCTACAATTTGCTAAATCCTTGCGGGAAACAAGCTACAATGAGGTTCAATGACAGAAGGTGCCATGTAGTGTAAAATGATGAGTGCATGATTGATTGTTGCCTCACCAGTCACATGTAAAACTCTGCTAAAGATAAAAGTGTATTGCATTGAGAAATAGGTGGTTCTTCAAACACAAATGTTCAACAGTTCTAGGCATCTATTAGTAATGGCATTTATTTATACTAAATTATTATGCTATGATATTTGTCCTGCGGAATACATTGTATTCCAACCTCGTGCAATCAAATTTAAAAGCATTTTTTCCGCTTATCACCCGTAAGTTGAGTGGAATGCTGTTTGATTCATATAGCCTACTGTTCTATTCTGCTGGGTTCTATCTACAGTAGCTACTGTAGAATACGGCAGGAGGAACGCCCCGGAACGAGACAATCTTTCTTGACAGCAGCAACTGGCATATAAAGAAAGTTTTGTCTCTAAAGTTTAACAATTGAATTTCTAGTGGAAAATGGATACTGCAGTTGTGCTTTCTGTCTTCAGTGAAAGAATGCAACTGATAGTTTGTTAGTTCCTACGTAACGAATGATCATTGTTCTGTGCATATCCCTACCATACACACTGCTGAGCTGTGTGGTACATCGATTCTTCACAAATATAGATGATTATTCACAAAAGTGATACGCTGGAGAAAGTCACTTCAAACAGACTTCCTAATTTTACACAAAACGTCTGCAATGCTTATAGTGCAAATGCAAACTCAAACATGCAAGTTTTGCATTCGCTTTCACAAAGGTGTTTCTCTCATTTAATTAGGGAATGAGACGTAAACTATTGACATGTGTAATAAATATTACAAATTATTGACCTGCAATGTAAATGGTGTTCTTCTGGATATGTAGCTATTCATCTAACTGTTTTTAGGAAGGCATATATGTAATGTAGTAATTTTAACAATCTCATTATGATTCCAAACCTTTGAGCAATTATGTGTGCAATAGTGTATGGAAAAACTGACACATGCATACACTCATATTGTATGATTATACTGAATAGCACTAACCCAATTAATTTTTTTTATCATAAAATTGTTTTATTTTTTAGGTCAAAATGCAGTCTGCTGAGCCCCTAGCTTTGTTAAATGGTTTAGCCTATAGTTTGATTTGCCTACTGGAGTTTTTTTCTGGACTCAATAAAAACAAATAATTATAGTTTATCGGTTTGAATGCCAGTTAGCCTATTTTACATTATGGTGATATTTATCCAGACACTAGTTGGTGATTTTCGCCAGTGAGACTGGACTATTCAGACAAACACCACTTTAATAACATAGGCACGTTTGAATATTGAAATACATGTTGAACCACAATTTATTTTGTATCCCACTTCAGGAATAGCTGGTCTATAACAGTACAGAACAAAAATAATGACTGTAGTTATTGTGTGTAAAAAAAAAAACTATATAGTGCGCTGTTTGTAAAAACGAGCATATCGTGCTCTGTATATTCGCTAAAATACGGTAGTTACTTCAGGGTCAGCCTTTGCCTCAACATGCATCGCTAACTTCATCTGTCTATGGATAATACTGCTGCTAATGGTTGACCGTTGATGAACACTGATGTAAAGATATACATTTCTATTAAAGGATCCATTGGTACGTTCAGCCCCTAGCGTCTGTCAGGGTAGAAGTAGGAATCCCCTATCCTCAGGGAACACCAGCTGTTCCATGTATTTGATCTATTTCTGAGTTCGCAGACCTGATTTAACTCATCTGATAATTATCAGGCCCTTGATTAATGAAAAGGTGAGCTAGTTGAGTGGCTACAATTAAACTGTGGACTGTCTGGTGTGCCCAGAGGAGAATTGTCTAGCTCAGTGATACTGCTCTTGCGAGCCGCCATTCCGTATGTTTTCATTCCAAACCAAATTTTGCAAAGGTGATGCCAATCATTACTAGAATTAAATAATAACTCTGTACTCAACTGTATGCAACTGGGGTCAGAATTGACCTACGGAATGGCGGCTCGCAGGAGCAGGAATAAGTGTCGCTGGTCTAGCTTAGCAATCAACATGGGGTTCAGAACAGGGCTGGGTGATACTGCCTGAAGTTAATATCTATATTTTTTGAAGTTCTAATGATACATCTCAATTTATTTTGAAAGTTTGGAAAATGTTTACATTAAAAATGATTTTATGTTTTGACATCAATTAGTGAAAAATGGCACTTTGTCAAATAGATGTGCAAACAGACATTGTTTTGGAACATTTTACCATGTTGCTGAGCTTTGTTAATTTAATTTCAAATGTATTTCAGTAAAGTAATGCTCAATCATATCAGATGTGAGTAAGTATGACAACTTTGGTATACCAGAGGTTCTCAGTCTATTTGGCATGTTGCCATGGCAGTGGCTAAAAGTAAATCACACATGGATAAAGAAAAACAACAAGAACTTTCCATATCAAGTTAGATTTTCTGGTCATCTTAGTATATGTGGAAACTGGCAATGACCAGTTGGCAATGACCAGCATCTGAAGGATGCCAGTTCTAATCCGGATTTTTCCAAGATGTTGTGTCCTTAGGCAAGGGACCTTTCCCTAAGTTGCTCCAGGGGAATGTCCCTTTAGAAGGAATGATTGCTTTATCTGGCCAGGGGATGAATTGAAGGGTTGCACAGATAGGACAGACAGCATAAAGGGTGGTGGCAGGCATTGAACCCGGGTCACTGGTGAGGGTTCACTGCATGTGCCTGTAGATACACATTACCACTAGGCTCAGCACTGCTCTTTTTTAATTATGCGTGGTATTGACCTTGGAGGAGGAACATTATGATTTTAAAATAATTGTTTGAGCTCAACTTCTGTGTTGGTCTCTTGTAGCTGAAGAGAAATCGTCGCCAGTCAAAGGCACTCCCAAAAAGATGAAGGTGGAGGCTTACAAACTGACTAAAGAACAGAAGGCCTGGATCAAAGAAGATGAACCCAACAGAAAGCTATGGGATGAGGCCAAGGAGTCTCTGGCCTTGGGTCCGGTAAGAAAAGCCTATTCCAAATTCAGTGTAAACCATGGGCTCTTTATGTATGTTTCAGTCTACAACGCTATGCCAATATGTGGGGTGTATGAAGCAATGTCTTAACACTGGTTCATGGAATAGAGTACCTATTTCCTATGAAGATTCAGAAAGGATGTTGTAGTGGCCATCGGTTAAAGCTACACTATGTAACCTTCCATTCATTTGTCCTGTCGGCCCGAATTTTGCGTACTTTTTTATTATAATTATTTATAAAATGATATTACTGAACATGGGAGTAATACAGGGACAATAACCAATTTCTGAAAATACACATTTTGTCCATAATGCATTTGTTTCAGTTAGATATTGTGAATTGTTGATTTTGTTATTTTATTGTCTGTATTGGGTATTATTTAAGTTGATATTTTCCACCCCTGGATGTTAATATGTAACAAAAGTTTTTACATCCAGCAAAAGAAAAATTATTCCTGTTAGTTTCTGCTTTTCAAATGACAAATGAACCTCACAAGTGTTCCACAAAGGCCAGGTTGAGCGCGCTTTGCAAAATCAATGTAAACATGCATGTTATTGAATTATTTTATTTAAGACTGCATCGAGTGTCTGCGTTGCCAAGCACTCAACCAGAATGTTGTTCTATTTGAAGCAGTATGTGCAAGCCCAACTTTTATTGGTTGACACAAACATTGTTTCCCATGTTGGTCATTGAAATCTGTAGTCACAATTAAAACTATCATTTTCCACTTAGTTGTTTTCATAATTGTAGTACAAAATACATCATTTTCAAGTCAACACTGTTGTTTTCATGTTCGCGTTGCTGACGCCATGTTTTTCTTGTTGGTTTGCATCCGTAATTGTGCCAGCAACATTGTTTAATAGTCATGATAGAAGTCAGGGATGACAAGTGTGACATTAGATATTGTCCCTAAATCGTTTAGCCCTAATTTGTACCTAGTAACATTTACAAAACTGGTTATGAAGCTGCCCGAGAGCTATATGAACAATCTTGCTTTAGTGTGTACAGATTGAACAATTATCGGTCAAATAATTTTTTTCTTAATGGACTTATTAAACAATGCATCAACACAAGGTAATATGATAGGTTGCTATGATGGTTGATGTAGCGCAGATGGTTGCGCTACATCAACCATCTGTGACAAATACGGCAAGAAACCCATGACCTAGTTAGCTATTCACTGTAACTTGACCAATATTATCTGTTTATAAATCCTCAGAAGTCAATCTATAACACAGACTTCGCTAGCTCCTATGGATACAGACTGAGGAATATTCTGTCAATTGTAAATTTAATTTTATGTCACAGTAATTCAAGTGAACACACAATCTATGCTAGATAATGCTAACCAGCTTCTTACCTCTGCTAGACCCTCTGGGCCAGCTGGTTTTCCCAGTTTCTTTTTGGGATACTGAAGGTTTCCATACATACTTGTCCATGTGAAACTCAGATGATTTAAAAAACATGGTAGTCAACTTCTTGGCTGGAGATAGTTGAACCCAAAAATGTAGCCCTGTTCCAATCTTTACAACAAACACTTTCAGTCTATGTTGCCATTGCTGGGCAGTTTTCAAACACACCTCTGCACGTTCACCCTGGGATCAATAGCTTCACCTGCAGCTGCTTGATCTACCTATACAGCTCCTGACATTGCTGTACTTCTTCCTTACTGTATTGCGGTCCAAAAGTATGGTTGTATATTGCCATTCAATAACACTTGATACAAGTTAAAATTGTCCAGCTCTTTGCGCATTTTGACACTTGCACTAGCCATTGCAGAAGAAAAGCCCCTCTAACACTTATAAGGCAATTTATTTAAATGAAGAATGCAATCCGTAGTGTTTTTCAAACTCACTCGAAGTTTTATTCTCTAAACTACTCGATACAAAGATCAGAAAGCTTCCCCTGAATCTAGCTGTAGTTTTAAATGAAAACAGGGACATAAAACATTGTCCTAGTAAAATGTTGACACACACACACACACACACACACACAGTGGCTGAATTTGGAATGACAAAACTAATTGAGAAATGCACACAATACTGTAGTTTTTAGTATCTGTTGTGGGAAACATGACCGGCACAATGATTTGGGGGGAGTTTAGGGGTCTGGAGTGATCCTTTATGCAGTTCTAGTATCCTAACCATGGCATTAGGTATTTAACATTTTTATTCTTTTTTTTTCTTCCAGAAATTCCTTAACAAAGTTGAGGAAATATTCTTGTGTATATGCTGCCAAGAAGTAGTATTTCAACCCATCACCACAGAGTGCCAACACAACGTCTGTCGGGTAAGTAGTTGTCAAAGAAATAGAATGAACAGAAAGGCCATTAACCTGTTTGGCATGGTCTTTTGATAGTGTCACACTTACTAGTTTGAGTTTCTGTTAGAGTATTGTAATATTAGAATTTATTGAATATTTTGATGACTTACCAGTAGAATTATGAAGCAATTAAACCCAGCAATCTCCACTTTATCTTCACCAACAAGGCAGGCCACTAGTGAGTCCAACTTGACGCAAATCGGTTTAATGCAGAAGTTAACTGCTAGATATTTTCAATGGAATGGTACACAAAAATGGCTGCCGCTCTGCTACATTGATTTGAATTGGAATGGCCGTTCTATATCTATTTTATTTCTGTGTTTGTTTTCTTCGGGGCCCGCCATTGCACTGACATGTTGCCATGTTCACCAATTGAGAATCAGCGAGCTGGAGCAAGAGTTATTGAAAGGTTCTTTCTTTTCTTTAGGAATGCCTTCAGCGCTCTTTCAAAGCAGAAGTGTACTCTTGCCCAGCATGTAGGCACGATCTGGGCAAAAACAACCAGATGACTGTCAACAAACCCCTCCAAGCCATCCTCAACCAGTTCTTCCCAGGATACAGCAGTGGACGATGATGACTTCTTCCACCTGCTTGGCCAGCATGGGGAGTAAATGAACTATGAGGGCAATTAAGCAGTTCAGTGCAGGCAAAAAAGAATAACTTTTCTTAATATATTTTGCAATTTTAACTCTGTTTGACTGAATTACATTCCCCTTCAGTCAAGTTTGATATAACTAATAGTGGATGTTACCTTGATGTCCATTTGCCATCATGCTTTTTGTTAACAATGGATTTCATATCGAATTGTCGAATTTAGTAAAAACGTTATATTAAATTTTTTCAAGCCCATGTGGTTTCAAAAAAACTAATGATTATATTACAGAATGTTTTGTTATAGTAAGTAAAGTGTTCAGTCAGTTGCACAGATTTAGTCTACACTCCCTACTAGGATGTATTTTTTCAGTTTGATTTCCAGTAGTACTGTCCCTTGTTCTTCTCAAGTGATGCACAATTGATGAATTCCTTTACAAGACATTTTGAGTGTCTTCATATAAAGTTGCTCAAGTTAGTCTGGTGCCTGCGATCACCTGATGGTATGTTTTGTCTGTAGCCGCTGTTTTGTCTAATGTAGCAATGGCATTGCTGCGTCCAGAACACCTTATGCTTTAGCATGTGGCCATATTAGAAGAAAATATGGGCATATCTGATATTCACTGCCTGTCCCCACACCTGTTATTTTAAAACTTCTGTATAGTGATTCAATCAGGTTACTTGTGGCCATCATTAGGTTTTGAATTAACAATCCAGTAAGTACATTTGTTTTTCTTTTTTAAATATGTCTCTACTTTAAAACCTAAATACTTTCATGTGAATGCTGTTGGATTTTTAAAATGTTTAAGTTTGTAATTTGGGAGGAGTGTAATTACTCTAAGGAAAAGTATACCTTTAATGTTTTTTTTTCCTAGTGTCCCAATGTATTTTGTAATCCTTGTCCCTTCATTGTAATATGCATGTCATTTTAACTGCTATAAATATGTCCCAGTTTACAACAAGGTCTGAACCAATCCAAAGATGTCAAACACTTAACCTTTTTGTTGAATTGTGCACAATTCTTGTTTATGCGTTCCACTAAACGCTTTGAAAGGCAGGGGTGAGGAAAAGGCATGGAGTTCTGAACTTGAAAATATTTAAATCCAGTAATGTTATTTTGGTCAGTTTCTTGTTGTATCATTCAATATTGAAAAATGAATGCCAGTGGCTGCAGATGTTAGTACCTCATTTACACAATTTGCATAGACTGGAAATGTATATTTTTTTAAATTGTATATTTTTAGAACTTGTTTTTTAGTTTGTTCCTTGCTTGCACATGTTTGTGAAAGTGCATAATTTTCCAGAATCTTCCAATAAACCTTAATCCTTTTATAAAATAAAAATGACCACACATGTTTGTTTTTCAAACATCCATTGGTATGTACTGTATTTTGTTTTTGTCACTTAGATGTTATGACTGGGCTTTACAATTCTGGTGGAATTCCGATAATTATATTTGTTACAGGATTTAAAACAATTGATGCCACACCTTTTTCTGAACAGGGTTACCTAATAATATGTTAAAAGATGTGGATGCCATTGCATTGGAAGTACTGTATATTGACATGTCGGTTTACAAGCATATTGCACTGGGTTCATGTGAAGTAGTCTTTTTGTTGTTTATATATACATTGTAATCTTAAGAGAATGCTTAGAGGAAGTTGGTTCTACGCGACCTAAAATGTGAAGTTTTAATTTATTTCCATTTTTGTACGGTTTTCGGGTTGACGTTGAAGAATGACGCTTCCTGGAGGTTCACTTCAAGTGGAACCTCTTCGCAATCAATACTATAGCGTGTGCTATTGGTTAATCTATCCATCTATTAATGGAATCATCCAACGATATCCTTAGCACGTATACTACAAACCTGGCCGGGCCAATCACAGCGCTGTGAATATTGGGAAGGAGGAGTAAGGCCGAGCTCTGCTGTGTGCAAGCAGCTAGCAAATGCTCAAAGATAATCGACCGTGTGGATTTTCTAAAACGAAACAATCCATTGAGAAAATTTTAAGAAAGGAATACAGTTTGGTGCAGGAGGTAATGTTAATTGATTTTATTATTATTTTTCGGCGAAGTGCATCTAGATATTCGTATTATTTCCGAAGAGATCTAAACAGTTGTAGCTAACGTTAGCCAGCTAACTACTAGCCAGATATGGTGGTGGTTGTTTTGTTGACTTTAAGGAATGGGGGATGGCAGTCAGACCGAGGAGTGCTTATAGTACCAATACTGGCTGTCAAAATTCAAATAGAATAAAAAAAACAGTCAACCTCTACCGTTGCTATATTGTATACAAACGTTTGTCATGTTGTAACCAGCTAAACTCGTGTGTCTTACAGCAGTTGTAAACGCTTATTCGATACTCGCTAAGTACAGAATCAGTAAGTGGGTTTGCTAGCGTATCTTTAATGATCTCTAGCACCCTGGTGGGTGGTTACAGTATTCAACATTGACACGAGTGACACTGCACCCGTTTTACATTAACATACGACGTTTAACATGTTCTTGGATGTTAAACCACTGTTCCTTTTATGTTTGTTAGCTAAGCTACCTGGTTAGTGAACGTTACGTCACGACGGACAACATGACGCGTGCACGCGAGCCATTTCTGAAAGTACGCTCGCTCTCTAAGGTTAAATACTTTCTAGCTAATTAACTTGCTCTTCCACAAATCTGATTGAGTGTATGTTATTTGTGTATTTAGTATGCATGTTTAGGAATAGCTAACTAGTGTCAGTGTACGATAATAATAAAGAAATTAAAATTGGTATAAGCAGATGTTAGCCAGCTACAGTAGTCCAGTTAAAAGCGATACCTGCTTCAATCATAGTCAGGATATATAGTATAGTATGTGGTTGTTCACAACGTCCCTGTACCGTTAATTGTATGCAGAACGGTCTATTTCATATCATAAATTATTTTCCAAATCAAGAGGTAAGATTTGTATTTCCCAATATGTTTTCGGGTTACGAGTACAGTACTTTGTGTTGAGCAGCTTTTGAGTTGCCTGTTTGCGGAAGACAGGCGACCACCTATGGTAATTGGCTAGCATGTATGCTCCAAAACACTTGTGTATTTTGTACAGTGCGGTAGCGAACACTGGGAGAGGTTTAGTTTCCTCGTTGGATGCACAAAACGATTGGTAATTTGTAGTGTTTTTCGCTGCTTATTCATGTAGGTGTCTAGCTAGCTATTTAACAGTTTTTTGTTTTTATTGTTATAGCTAAACTTTTTTCTTTGGAGACTTAAAATGCAGTAATTCGGTCAGAATGTGTAAAGTTTCAGTTGTGTTCCCATAAGTTTGCAGAAATCGTGAAATTTCGGCATTGATTTTGACTGTATGACAGTTCATGCAAAAAATCTGAGTTATGTAAGTATAGTTCCCAAATGAAGCCATTATCACACAGTTGTTTGGCACCTTTCGTAAAGCATACTGATAACAGAAACCACACAAATCGCCCTGATCAAAAGTTTACATAGCCTTGAATGTTTGGCCTTATTACAGACACACAAAGTTCTGTGTATAAATTGTCAATGAGTTTGTTAGCTCTCACGTGGATGCGCTGAGTAGGTTAGATACTGAGCCATGGGGAGCAGAAAAGAACTGTCAAAAGACCTCTAATAAGGTACTGGAACTGTATAAAGTTGGAAATGGATACTAAAATATATCCAAAGCCTTGCAAATGCCAGTCAGAACTGTTCAATCGCTTAACACTGTTTATTGCTACCCCCCCTAAATTTACTGTTCATTGTCAAATTTGACCGGACAGTTTATTCTGCTCAATTTTAACATAAATACCAATGAAGTCGAATATTTATTGTATAAAGAACCTTACTTGAACATTAACGTGTGGGTGTGTTTCTGTGTCTGAGTGCATGCGTGTGCGTGTGCGAACATTGGTGGTTCACATGCACAAGTGGAAACATGACAACATGAACTGTGTGTGTGTCTGTTTTTGTGTGTGTGCGTGTCTGTGTGTGTGCATACATGCATGCGAACATTGGTGGTTCACACACACAAATAGCAACTTGCAGTCATGGTGTGTTGTCCCTTGCAAATGGAAGCTTTGCAACTCTGAGGCACATAGCATGGAAAAGAAGTAGATATTGATACATTGTTTGATTTGGAATGTTCTTCAATGGGGAGGGGCACAGGAAAAAGTGGGTTCCCATGATTTACACTAAACCGCTTTGGGAAAGGTGTGTTCCATGTGAGGGAAGGACGTGTGAAGAGGAGTAGTAGGAGTATGTGAAAGAGATGGGTTCCTATTATTTACACAAGATGGATCTGTTTGGCAGGTGTGGTTCACATTGGGGATGAAGTACATTAGTTCAAGAAAACATAATTTACTCAAAGCTCTCTTGTGGAAAGTATGATTCATGTGTAGAGTGGGCACACAAGTACAGGAAAGTTGTAGGATTGTGTGTATGTATGGGTTCAAATAAGGGCCAATAATATTTTGAGGTTGTGAAGTGATGTTTGCATGTGTGAAAAAGTTCTGCATCTATAGAAATATTTTGTAAATGTCTGCAAATGTTTTGTGCAACACCGAAATTTTGACTGTGTCAAAACAGGGCCAAAATGTTATCCAATCAGCATGTTGCTTATTGATTAGCTAATCAGAACGATACCCACCGATCAACTATTTTAATCCTAAATGTAGCTAGCATAACACAGGACTCTTGTTTAGTATATATTTAAGCAATCCAGATTGCAAATGTAAATGGCCTTATTCAAATGTTATATTTCACACTATTCTCATAGAGTTTAGTGGCATATTTTCAAAAAGTGTAATGTTTCCTTTGTTGTTAATCGTATGAATCTACTAAAGAAGCTGGCTCCCTAAAGAACCTAGCTTCACACTGATAAGTTTCACCTGTCACTTATGAACCATCTATGCTTGTGATAAAGCGTCAGCCTTGGACTTCTTGATCTACTCCAGAATGCAGAGAAGTAACGAGAACGCACCTTGCTAGAATCTTTATTGGTTGATCGGTGGGAAGCATTCTGATTTGCTAATCAATAAGCAACGTGCTGATTGGATATTATTTTGGCCCCGTTTTGACACAGTAAAAATCTTGCAACTCTTAACTTGGGTTTTATAACTTCAGTGTTGCACAAAACCTTTGCAGACATTGACAAAATATTTCTAGACACAAAACCTTTCAACACATGCAAACATCACTTCACAACCTCAAAATATTATTGTCCCTTATTTGATCCCATATGTATGGAGATGTCTTTCATCTACTGGATGAAAATTATACTCTTTCCCATTCATTTCCTATGGAGGTCATTTTTCACCGTCAGCAAAAAAGTGTCACAATGTTGAATAAATCACTCAATTTCATAAGGTCTTGATGCAATCTAATGAAAAATGCCATGTTTATGGTACAAGGAACTAGCCTTGTGACATCAACCTGATCTCGCGAGTTCCAGATTTCCACACGCAGATCAGTCTGGCATCTTGAGACAGAGAAAATTTGGAGCCGTTCGCCAAACGGCTGACCAATCAGCGTTGGTTTGAGGCGGGTTAGGGTGTGACGCAAGAGAAGTGACTGCTCAATCTAAACACCATGGCGGCTTCTACGTATGAAATGAGCGTAGCTATCGCGCAAGTTTCCTGATTGGTTGATTCAACATAGGTTGTGATAGACAGATGGTTTATCCATTAAGCTAACCAGTATTTTCACCCCTTCCCAAACGTTCTCCAATGGAAGGTTCCCAGATGGATATGCAGAGCAAATGCGAAGCAATCCATCTGGCGGAGTCAGGTTAACAGGGAACAGTGTTTCCTCTATGTTGCTTTGGTAAGGATGGCCCGCTATGGCAAAATTTCTTATCTAGGGTTGTACAAAAGCAGTCTATCAGCAGTGATAGTGCTGCACACCCCAGTACAGTAGGTGGTAGGGGTGGGAATTGGCAAGAATGTGACGATTAAATAGTATTGCAATATTTGGACCACGATTCAATATTATTGCGATTATCAACATATTGCGATACAGCAAGTATTGCGATTCGATGCTGCGATTATATTCCGATTAATGTCCCCCATATTATTCAAAGGCATTACAAAAATGAGAAAAATAAGACTGCTCAACTCACTTCAAATGTCACATTTAATTCTGTGAACATTTTTCTTCTACGCATTAACTGAAGTGCAAAAACTTAAGAGGGTAGTGCAAAAACGTTTTCCTTGAACATTCAGGACACAGGACCTTATTACAGGACAGGACGTACCGGTAATTATTCTCTGAATATGAATGGTGAGCTCCCAACACATAACTTAAAATGATTTAAATACAATAGAGTAACATAAACCTAAGAGTAATCATATAAATAAGAGTAAACTAGAGCTTCAATGAAATTGAGAAAAATAAACATAAATGTGTACTGCTAGAGTCCAGTTTTGTTGGCAGAAAGGTCCTCAACCAAAATCCATTTAGGAATATTGGCATTCCTGTAGTGGGAAATAAATGTTTATAGGACCAAATAATGACTCCTTCAACAGCTGGCTTCTCATCCCTCCTGGGATGAATTAAGATTAATGGAAAGGGGGCAAACCCCAATGTATGTCACACATTTAAACCTGTACCTATGTGATTTTTGTTTTGATCCACCCATAAAGGGAGTTTGGTATTATTACTTGTAAAGGTTGTACAGGTCTTATGTTGTCTTCATGGTGTTTCTAGGAAAAGACAAATGCTAGCTCCCCCCTCTGGAAGTTACAGCCCGAAGTTACCCATGCCTTTCGGCACAGGGTAGGCACACACTGATCTACTCAGTGTGGCGCGCGTACAGCCCCGGACATCTAAGGGCATCACAGACCTGTTATTGGTCAGTCTCGAGTGGCTGATGCGCCGAGGTGCCAAGGCGACGCATAATCTAAATTGTTAATGTACTCTGTTGTTCTCCAATTTCAGCCAGTGAACTGATCAGTATTTCGTATGCAGCGGGAGTTGTGGGCAGCCCCTCTCAAGGGGAAATATAAGTCTTTGTTTAAGGTTAAATCAGAGGAGATCTCTAACGACTCTCCTGGCTACACGTTCAGTGCGCGCCATAGCAAATGTGTTGAATAAATGTTGTAATAGACTGAACCATATAAGACATGCTTAGATCGTAGATCATGTTTAGAAGTGTTAGACGACAGGTAATTCTTGGTATAGTATTGTATAATTCCGTGTCCGGTTAAAGTTTGTACTTTATGCCTTTAATTGGGATTAAATATTATTCACTTTACTAAGTTCTGTCTGACATTCTAAATCATTCCCCAGAAAATCTCTGGTGGGGTCGTTAATGGAAACGTAAGCTATCTTGTTGGTCAGCTCTTAAGTTGCAGCCCTTATCACGCACACAGTTCAAGCTAGGTAGCGCACTGTTTTCTGAGTATCGCGGTAAGCGATAAAGATTTCCCGGGTCGCTGTAGTATTTCTTCCGTAGCTGTTTACACACGGATGAATGATCATTATGAGGTCAGATAGCTAGACAGGAAATATTCAACCACATCTTTTCTATCAATCCTCTATACGCATTTATAATGCATTTCTCCATTCTCAACCCAGACTATTGCAACAGGGAAGAAAATGAAATATGAATCATTAATGCTTTAACTTCATAAGTGCACATTAATTGTATCCTTTTACCCCTTTACTACATTCCAAACTAAAATTTACCCACACTTTTGATTTGAAAGAAGACTGAGCATTGTGGTTGTGACGGTGAAGCCATTTTCATTTGAATTTACTGTTGAATGCTCGACAACAAAGCACCGCAACAAGCGTCACCTTGTAGATGTAATACGCAAATTAGAACCAATGGAGAAAACCTGAAAGTAAAACAGAATTTTCTAATTAAATATTGCGATACTTTGCGCTTTGGTATTGATGTAATTGCATACGCAAAATATCGCGATTCTGAACAGAATCGATTTTTCCCCCACCACTAGTAGGTGGCAGTATATGCACCTTTTAAGTTGGTTGTGATCTGCCAAAAATCAAAGAAGAGTGCATGTCGGGGAATGGCGCGGACACGCGCTTCACACTGTGAGCGGTCGGCAGAATATTGACAGAAAGGAAAAAAGAGACTGCAGCTCTCTGGAGGATAACTTAAGATCGTTGTGTGCTAGGGGTGGAATGGTACATGTATTCGTATTTAACCGAAACGGTACGGGCGTCAGAGTTCGGTGCATGAATTTACACGGAGAATACGCAGTATAAAGTTTCTGTGGTTCCCAGTCAGATACAGTAGTTCATGTGACAGAGTGGTCGATATGACGAGGCATGTTTGTCAGTGTTGTTCAGCATTTATTGGGTATGTGAGTGGAAACACATCTAAGAGAGACTGTATGACACTAGATGGTACAGCCTGAGACATGCACAATAAAAACAATTGCTTTCTGCATTTTTTTTTTGCTTTTCCCTCCACTGTACTGTACCGAATCGTGACTGTCTACCATTCCACTTGACAAAGAAAGATGTCAGCCAAAACTGCCAGAATTGTTCGGGATTAGGCCTGCACGATTCGTGGGAAAGATACGAATCGCAATTTTGTTGCTTTGAATTGATATCACGATTCTCTGCCACAATTTTTTTCTCACGAAGTGTAATGTTTATTGCACATATGAACTAGAGATGGGCCTATACCAGAGAGGGAATAGTAGCCTACTGTACAAAGTCATTTATAGATAGAAAACAGTTGTATTGCTCAACCATGTCGATTGGAACAACATTACCAACGAAATATTAAATCTGATTCACGTAAATGTTTCAATGGAAATGTAGCTGTATTCCAGCACTATGCATATATTTCATATTGATGATAACGACAGTCTACTTCCTCTTTCAGAGACCAGCTTATAAAGCTGTACAACGGTATTTATTGCTATTTAAAAAAGAAAAGCGATTTTTAATGGGATAATGCTTCCCTTCAATATGAGATGATTTGTTGCACACAATATCACTGCCTCAAATGCATAATCATTCCACAGACGGAGCCATGCGTTCTATTTATGGAAAAACACTGTAGAATCACAACTCTATTTTCCTCAGCAATTCTCCAGTAGAGTTCAAATGGCGAAATACGAAATCTCTTATTTCATTGCTATTTTCATGTAGCCTAATGTTTGCAAAATTATAGGTGCATATATTACAAGAATGCAATCGGCGCGCTTTTCTGCGCCTCTCGCTTTTTTCACGTCAGTTTAGGTGACTTGTGTGAATCGTGTAGATCCGAAGAGTTTTTTTAAAGTGGGGTGGGGTGTCTGAGAAGGTCTGATTATAATTTCACCAACAGTAATTCCTGGATTGCCTCCACCAAACAAGTAAATAGGAAATAAGCAAATCAGAACACTGAGCGCCAAAACAGCAGTATGTGCGCAAGGGTGAACCACCAGTGTTTCCTGCTGCGTATCTTTTACTGTCTATGGTGTCTCGTGTCTGCCAGACTGCCACCGCAAAAAATTATTTGGTGCCGCGCCTGAGGCGCCTCCCATCTTACTGGCAACTGGTGAGATCAATGGAGGTTAGGAGCTTTTTGGATTATAATGTTATAGGGTAAACGTACCCATTAAGCCCAGGCACCATTTAAGCCCACATGCAACTTTGAAGTCAATAAAAAAAAACTGGGGCTGTCTTCTGCTACTCTTTTCTTTAACCAATCTAACAATTTCTTAGTCACACGTGGGGATGGGACGGTATGAAAATTTCATATCACGATTATAGTGACCAAAGTTATCACGATTATCAGTATTATCACGGTTTTGTTAAAATGAGATGGAAATGTAAAAAAAAACGGATACACACACACACTGAAAACATTTCAACAAGTTTTATACTTGGAAATCAACAAACAACAAATACAATTAACAGCTCTAAGTCTACCATTTAGTACTAAAGCCTACTATCCGATGTGATATCATTATGAATTCCCCATAAATTGATGACAGATAATCTTGTTAGAATTAGGCAATAGCTTTACCATCTGCTGAAGTAAACAAAAGGGCTAGTTAACAGGATGATTTTTCACCTATGCTCTGAATTTGACTCTAATGGCATATTCATGTAACACATACA